>JANZLQ010000065.1:12623963-12664885 GCA_026212715.1 Elanus axillaris | reverse complement strand
CCCCGCAATTTTATTTATTTTTTTTTTTTTTTAAATAAACCCGAAGCTGTTTGCGTTTTGGGGTTGTTCGGGGTTTTTTTTTTCGGCGTAAAGATGATTGATTGTGCCGCGGGTGCTGCTCGGTATAACCAGCCACCTTCACCTTCCGCCGCTGCCCCGGCTGCCTCGAGCCGACTTTAGAAAGATAAAAAAATAAGAAAGAAAAGAGGGGAAACAAAGCAAAAGTAGTCGTGTTAGTCTCACCCCTGCCCCTGGCTGGAGGTCAGGGCTCCCTGCAGATTGCACGGGGGTGTTCGGCAGGGAGTATTTTTCGGGTTTGACGGGAGAAGGATTGCAGGGTGTCTTTTTAAAGTCCTCAGGAAAAAATAATATAAAATAATACAAAATAATGTCTTTAAAAATCGGGGGGGGGGGCAGCTTTTGTTATCAAAGAGATAAATGACTGTGGTTTAGGCTGGAGGGTCTGGCTGAGGGAGCGGGGCAGCACCGGCACGACGGCTCCCCTGCACAGAGAAAGCTCCCACAGGGACACTCCTGCCCGTAACTCCTGAAATTTAACGTGTCTTTAAAAAGAAATAATAATAATTTAAAAAAAGGACACCGCGGAGGACAGTTCCTAGAGGCTTTTGTAATAGATATTACTTACAGTTTTTAAACATCAGGGAATGAGTGAAGAGTATTAGAGTTAATAGTTCTCTTAAAAAATAAGTGCTCTATTTAGTAATTAATCAGATTCATCTGAGGAGAAAAAAAAATCTTTGTTAAGTGAATTGGTCAGTATGGTTTCAACTGTAATGCCTGGGTGCTTTTAAATTAAATTTATTCAGTTTATGAAAAAAGGTGGTTTTAATCACTGTCAGCACCACAGATTTAGAATGAGGTCTGAGGAACAAACACGGGCTTTCTTGCTTAAGCATTCTTAGGAACGGTTTAAAACAATTTAGGTCTTGAAAGTCATTCTTGTTCCTGTTTTTGTCCATGCAGTTCAAATAGCCTCAGATCCAGCCTCCAGTGACTCTTGGGGAATCCCCACTAACTTTTTGTTGGATAGATGTGAAGAGGGGAGAGAGTATGTGTCCTCTGAAATCTAGTTGACAGTTCTGCTACCGATGATGTGAGATCTTGCATAAAATCTAATTTACTTTCCCAGAATTGCACTGCCTTCACTATGTTCCGAAGAACAAAAAAAAAAAAAAAAAAAAAAAGGAATACAGATCTATTTTTATCACTAAAATAATTCCATATATGTATATGCTGGCACAGAGCTCTTGCTCAAAAATACATTATTTTGACATAACAGTGTTCAAATTATGGCTATTCCTTTAAAGTTCACTAATTCATCTTAGAGAAATGGAATGCATCTTGTCTAGATGCAAAGCTGCTTTTTTACAGCTTTGCTGTAGTTCTCTTTCCCTGTGTTATTTATTAATGGCATTTTTATGTGGATAGTATCTCAAGACTTCCTTTGCTTCTGCTGTTTATTCGTCACTTGAAGTCATAATTGTTTCTAAAACCACAGCTGGCTGCTATAAAGGCAGAGAGAGGAAGACCATGATTTATGTGGTGAATGAGAAACAAGAACAGAAGAATGTAATAAATATTTGTTACTTAAAACTTGAGATATTGTTATGAAAAAGGTAGCATAAAAATTAAATAGGCAGTATATCAGCAGGATCTTTCCTAAACAGAGCTCTGTTAATTTTTTTTTTTCATGAGAAGTTAATGTCTTTTAAAAATAGTATTAAAGATCTGATACATTTACAAGAGTAATGAAATTCAAACTTAAAAACTGCAAATCGATCTTTAAATGACACCTTTGGCACCTCATAAGAGTACTTCGGTTCACAGTTACCTTTATTCTCTGGTATGAGACTTCCATCAGTACTATAGGCTCGGTGGAATAAGTTAGTATTTCAGTTTCTTTCAACAATGCTAGTTAGCTGGTTTTCTCCTCTGCCTGTGTGAGTCTTTCACACAGTCACAGGGGAGAAAAAAAATTTAAGGGTAAGAAAAGGTGATTAAATTAAATTACTTTTGGGATTATGGGCCACATGTGGTGCATGAAACTACTTTAAGCTACTTTTTAGCTTCTTTGGGATTACGATGTTTAATACATGCTTGGTCTGCCTTAAGTGTTTTACTATATAAAAAATTAGAACAGCGTAGGAGAAGGATGTGAAATGGAGAAAGAGAAAAGAAGTAGCAGACTGAAAACTGAGCTTTCCATCATGTAAACAAAATAAGTTTTTTTTAATTTGCCATGCAACAAACAGTAATTCTTCTAAACAGAGTCACTCATATGAAGAGAAAACTAGTTTATACAAATTGGGGTTTAAAATTTGTAAGTACAATTCAAACCAAGTGCTTTATTTTTAGTCTGTATGTTTTGGGGTAGCAATTCTAGGAGAAATATTGCCTGTGTGTACACAGTTATGAATGCTTCTGAGCCAGTTCTAGAGGCGTATCAGCTGACTGGAGATGAAAGGCACAAGCTTACGGAATCTCTGATTTCTTTTCCAGATACTTTCTACTGTGCATGAGCGTTTTGGTTTGGGCGGTACATCATCCATATAGTAGATATTTTTCATCAAGATTTGTATTAGTAGTGAAAACACGAACATTAAGAGTTCTTGAAAATGACAAGCAGAATATATTATGTTTCTGACTTGTTTTCAAACATAAGTGCTCAAAAAAGAGAAGGGGAGGGTTGAGTGGATTTATTTTTTTATTTTTCCTTTAGGCAAAAATGCCTTTCATGACCAAGAAAGGAGGCAACAATGTTTTTACAATAGTGTGAAGTGCCTGTTGCTAGAAATGATTTCCACTTTGTTCCTGAAAAGTATGCCAACTTTACTGGAGAGCTAGCACGCTGATTTATTTATATACTATGATGTAAGTGGAGGAGGGGGCAATGCATTTTTGGCCCAGCTGGTTTTGCTACATTTGCTTTGATTTGCTGAAAAGGTTTACTGATTTATTTAGCTAGATTTCTCTAGCTACCTGCAAGAATACAAGGGGCCTTTCCTTGCTCTCTCTGCATCCTTACTTCCCAAAGATGCGGCACAGAATATCCATTATCCATGACATACCATTTGGTCAGATAAAATCCTCTTTAATTAAAAGGCAGCTATTGCGTATCATGTATTTCTATTTATTGACCATATTTTGACAGGCATTTACCTGAACTGATCTAAGTAACAGTGTATAACTGCCAGGGTTCCTCCCTGTCCTGTGATTACAGTGATCAGGCAGCGCGTCTGGTTCTCGAGCAGAGAAATGTGAATATTGAGACTTTATCTCAAGCAAATTAGAACAAGTTAATTCTAGCTCCACACCATGAACAAGGTCCGCAATGCAAGCCCTTAGAGAATTTCTCACATGGCAGTCAGGAGTAAGGTTTGCTTATTTCACAAAGAGTTCTTAAAACCTAATAAATACAGCAGAGAGAAAACACGTATTTTCGTAAATGGGATCACTCTGCTCTTTCCAGCTGCCCGAGGAACAGAATGTTTTGATGAAATAAATTATCATGTATACCAAACAATTTTACTCTTAACCAGCTGCCACCTTATTTCCTGCCATTTTTATCTATTCAGATGCGAACACTTTATCTTTCTTGAGCAAATACATTTGGTAAAGGAGAATAATCAAAAATTCAGTGAATAATTTCTATGAATCAGTGGTGTTCTGAAAGAAAACAGCACTTGTAATTTAAAAGCAAACCATCAAGAGATAGCGCTAAGGGAGCAGTACTTTGAAATAACATCCAGATTATTTTCTTTCGGAGACAGTTGAGAAGAAGAAGAAGGACCATTTCCTTTAGTTCGGTGGATAGGTAGACGGGTTATCCCCAGGAAGCATGAAATTCTAACCATAAAAAGGTGGCATTTAAATCCTTCTCTCATCTCATCATGTGCTTTATACGATTTAGAACTTACTGTAGCATCTAAAGGCCTCAGCTGCGTTGAGTAAGAGATTATCTGGACATACTTAGGATCTTTAGTTAAAAACATTAAATGTAGTGCTTTTACAGTTTCTCTAATTTACTATTTACCATTTAAAGTAAAAACAAAATAACAAAAATAATTTGGCTGGGGTTGTTAAGGAAAAGTGGAATGTGGTAACACAGGGTATTAAGTATAAAAAAAAAAAGATAATTTACACAGCAGCTTTCACCTTATACTACATTAGGCTTCTTTATAAACAGCAGAATTCTGGTCTGTCACTTCGTTATTTTGTGAACTATCCGATTTCACTCTGACTAGAACTAGCTAAATATTGCTGAAAGTTGCCTGAGGATAATTTGTAAATACACATGCTTTGACAGTGTTTTATTCCCTATCATGCTTCCTTGCTATGAACACGATAGAAAAAAAGACTACTGGAAAGAACTGTTTTGATAGAAGTCATTTTAAACAACTACTAGGATAGTATTTGCTATGGATTTCAATACACAGATTGTAAGATGCTGTGACTGTAGTACTTATTTACCTTGGGGTTTTGGCTGAAAAAGTGTGTATATATGCCTGAGTGTATAGGTGTATATGTACACATATACATGGTCACAACCACTCTCTTTGAAGTTCTGGATTTTTGGAGAAATGTACACTCTTGTCTTTGTTTTAGAAAAATCCTAGAGATAGCACAGCTGAAAGCACTGTGAAATCTTGCATTCTCGTCCTAGATGCTGCCAGAAAAAACAAGCCTTTTATGCTTGAGTCGGCTTGAGATGTTTTCTTGCCAGTTGCGAGTCCTACTTCTCAAAGGAAAAGAGAGCAAGTAATGTCTGTGAAAAAAGTTTTCCTGACAGACGGACGGCGTGCAGGCTGTGCAGTCCTGTGCTCTGCCAGTCCGTAAGTAATTAAAGTTCCCTTGTTGGCGAAGAGTCAGTTCTGCCGCTAATAAGGAAAATTAAAACAGGTGATGCAGTGCCTATCTCCAAAGGAGAGAGTTTTGAGTGCAAAGTAAAATGAAGAAGAAACTGGGTTATATGTGTCTGAATAAATGGTCTCCCATCAGAAAAAAAGATTAATTTTAAACCACTGTTCTAGTTCTTTCATTAAAGATATTGTTTAATTCATCCAGAGCTATTTGGCCTTGAGGATGAATTCCTACAATTAAGTGTTTATGATTGAAAGTGCTGCCATGGAAAGCAGACAGATGAATATCATTTCAGGAGTACTGTGAATCATTAAGTGAGTTGTAGAACCTTTTCCTTGGCATGAGCCACTTCTAAATTTCAGACCACAGCTATAATAGACTTCAGCATAAGGCCTGACGTGTTGCTGTATTTAGGAGTTTGAATAACAGGATAATCAGCGTGCACTCATATGTTTATATAATTTTAAACTTCTTACAGTTAATTGAAAATACGCTGCTTGTGGTATGTATGGGCATACGCTGCTCGGATCAAGTACATTTTTCAGATTAGCGCGTTAAGTGTTAGTGTCAGGTAATGCACTTTGCCCGCCCCTGACGCGTTGTCCCCTTTTGGCTCAAGATTGGCACGGCTGCTCTCCCCGCTTCAGCATAGAGAGAGGCTGGACCTGGAACCTCACGCAAACCTGAACTGGTGACAAGAAAAGAGTGCGAGCTGCCAACTCCCTTCTCACTCGTTATTTATCATGACTGGTGCTTGTTTTTTGTCAGGAAGGCTCAAGGCATCGCCCTATAACTGACTGGCACGTTGGGAGGACGTAAACTGAAATACAGGCCAGACAGACAGACTGGCATTTTTTGGGCTCAGCAGAGGAACCAGACGCAGGGCTACTCTTCCTGGTTAAGGAGAGAGCATTGGTCCACAGCTCGCCTTTTCCTGGCACTGCCTGTCCATTCCCAGGACTGCTTGCCCCTCCTGTAAGCAGCTTTGCCAGGTATGTGGAAATCATAGCTCACAACAGCAGCGGATAAAACTGGATAGACTGCTTGAGGCAGTTGCCGTCTCCCCTTACACTGTACCTGAACCATCCTCCCCGCGGCTCTGGCAGCAGGGATGAGAAATTAACTCCCACATCTCATCCAAAACAGTGCCAGCTTTCAGTCCGGGGTGTTCCCGTCCAGCCCGGTTTCAGCGTGGCTCAGAACTGCAGTCGTTCGGGAGCAGCTTCATGGGCTGTTTGGTCGTGAGGTGGCAAATTCTGTCACGGGGTGGGGTGAACGGTTGGGGATGAGAGTAGCAACTCCTTCAGCCATCTGATTTTAATCCCTTACCATATGTGACTTGAAGTCCTTAGATGCCCTCTACTGCCATATACCAGAATTAACAGATGGCTGTGTGTAACCAAATTCAGATTTGCTGAAGTTTGTTATTACCTCTCTGTAAATGAAGGGAGGAGGGGAAATCATATCCATAATTATTACAAAATATGCGGAGCCTTTTATAAAGTGCGAGTTTGGGCTAGACATCTTTTCTGACTTTCAGTGCCATTGCCCTGTATTTCAAAATTTTAACACTATTTTTAGCATTCTCCTCAGAGCTCACTTCTCTGATAAATTACCCCTCTGGGAATAAATTTGATCCAGAAAGATGCCTGAGGCACAGCAGAATTTTTTCCCCAGCATTTCAGGCCACATCATGCTAGACGGAAGGAAGCTGCAAAACCTGCTGCTGTACATCAGCCTCTGCCCTGGTAAGGAACTTAAGGATGCATTTAGCCATCGGATGTATCATTTGCATAAGACAGAACAGCAGGCAAGAGTCTGTATCTAAAATGGAACAAGAATGAAATTTCTGTCACATGTTCGCCTGTGTTCATGACATTTCTTGTGTGCTGGTGGGCACAAAGCGATCCCAAGTCAAACAGAACTAATCCTGGAGGGAATCACTCTACCGGCTCTAAGAATCAAGTGGTTTTGTGGTGCTTGAGCTTTAGCTGTGTTGGTTGTAGCAACTCCTTTTCCCTTCTATAAGGAAAACCCAGCAGAACAATCCCACCTTTAAGGTTCCTAATGCTGATTTGGCTGAGTGGGTTTGGTCCAAATGAAATAACAGCCACGTTTTGTGTGCATTTTTAAACATGCCTAGCCATTTCTGAGGACAGTCTTATTACTGTTCATGTTACTCTAGGTGGTTGCCAGTGACGTTACAGGTAGGAGCAGGCATGGCAGGAGGGAGCGTGAGCTTTCCAGTGGAACACATGACGGCGGGGATCCGCTCCAGGTAAGTGAAGGGGGACATGTACATGGGACATGCAGGAGGGCCTCTGCCAGGCCACTAAAAAGATAAAGCTTGGGCTCGTTGAAGGGGTGAGCTTTCACACCACACATTCTTTCCCCTTCAGCACAGTCCTCCGCTTTCAGGCACACTGGTCTAGAATATGCTACTTGCATTTTTCAGGAGCTTTTGTAATTTTTCCAGGACATAATCTTGAACTACCAGAAGTCCACAGCAAAATCTTGTTGTGAATGGTGGCTTTGTTCTGTGAGACTATTTCTGAAAACGCCTGGCGCTCTGTTAGCCATTGCATAAAAGGCTGAAACATGAATTTGTTCATATGCTTTTGTTTTCAGCATGTTCATTCCTTCAACCCCCTCCCCCCTCTCTCCAGGAAAAATGGGAAGCTCTTCAATTCCTCCCGGCAGGTGGGCTATATATTGTTACGGTGGCAAACCTGTGAAGCTGTACCAATTTATACCACCTGACAATGGGGTCCATTGCATCTGTTTTTACTAGACACACATTTTTCCAATTTCTTCATGTTCTTTCAATGGCATTTCTTTTTCTCTATCCATCAGGCAGTGAAATCCTGTGTCCAGAGAATGTAAATAACGGCTGTTTCCACTCAGTTTGCATTTATATACTTAACACTTCAAAATAGATTATTTCTAGAAGCTTTCACAATCTAGTCAAAATTCCAGAGGTACTAGTGAGATGTAAATGAAATCCCTTTGGACTGGCTGACAGAAAAGATGCAGCAGCAACAATGAAATTCCCCAAACAAGACTGATCAGTTACGCTTCTGACAGTTATACTTCAACAATCAATTGAAGCGTATCTTTTAATCTCCTTTGGCATTTTCAAGATCAGTTCCTTGGGCTGTTCTAAGGGGTAAGAGTATGCCAGGTAAAGAGATGAATTGTTAAAAAAATCTGTGCTGAACTGGTAGTTTATTTCTAGCAAAACTAATTTATCATGTAAGTGCAGCTGAAAAGGAAAATAACCCCAAACAACACCTGGCAAGCTATGTACAGTGAAAAACTTATTTGCCAGTGTCACAGGTTTTTAAATAAATAAATAAACCCCTTATGTCCTGAGAATAACTGAAAAACAGCTCTTTGCTTTTTGTATCACTATTTTCTTTTGTTGACATCTCACTAGCCCTGAAATGGAAACACAGCATTTTTATTTAGTAATGCCTAAATGAAGATCTTATGTCCAATTGTTGGGTTTTTTTCTCCAGAAAAGTTTGAAAGCCTTTCATCTCATTTTTTTTGCCAAATGCCTCAATTTGAGCCATTTCTTTGGATTTCTTTGATCCTCTGAAGGGTGAGAATTACAGAGCATTGACTTTTAGTGATCTTTTTGGTACATTTACTCCAGCGTGGACTGTTGAAGAAGATACTTGTTCCTAAATCCAGATTTTGTTTAGAGAAACGTACTTTCTTCGCTGCATATTTAATTTGTTTATCCAGAAGAAAAAAACTTTTATTTTTACAGGAGTCTCAACTGGGGCTTCTCTGAATTGGATTGGACAATCTTGATAACTCAGGTTGTTTAGGGAACAGTAATTATGCGTGTGAGTTGCTGTTTTCCCATGTCTCTATAAGCCTGTACCAGACTCATTCAGACTTCCTGGTCTGAACAGACGAAGACAATCGGAGCTCAGGTTATCTGTAAAGATGTTGTGGGTCCCAACTACCAGATTTCAGAGGGTGTGCTTGTATTTTAAATAAAAGAAGTCACAGATGCTAAGAGACTTGGCTTATATTCGCCCTAGCTGGGGCTAGTTCCCTCTAGAGCAGACTCCTATATTCATATCCCACAGTACTCCTAGGACTCTTTCTGGTGCCCCTGTAGAGCCAATGCGCAATTTTTTTATAATTTTTTTTTTTTATCTTTTGGTTTGAAGTATCTGAAACTATGTGAAACTGTACTTGCAGCTTGTGAGGAAGGTGCTTTCCTAGAATGAAAGCGAGGGAATGTATTACGTGTTCTGGGATGCGGTAATGTTTGAGGGCGCACAGTCAGCCTGAGCAGTTCCAAAGAGCGCGTAGGGTAAAGTCAAACAAGATGTTTGCTCCTGAGAGCAGTGCTTGGTGTGAACTCTCCCTGCAGGGGTGTGCAGCCGTCGCTTTGAAGAGGGCTAGGTGGAACAGAAGGAAGTACCAAAGAGGTGTGGGGATCAGCAGCCAGAGCTTGAGATTCCTCCCCAGCCTGCAGCGGTAAGGACAAGCTCAGAGGGACCCCGAGTATCCGTCTGCTGCTGGGGACCACCTCTGGCTGAGGTAGAGTGTAGACACAGGTATTCTAACTGCAGGACAAACGCTTCACTCTTTTAGGCTTCTCATGTATCATTTCCATGAAGTCATGAGTTAAAATCTTGGTCATATTGAAGCAAAACACTCACCTAATTCCAGTGATTCAAGGTTTTGCCCTCAGGC
The DNA here is from genome assembly GCA_026212715.1 of Elanus axillaris. Lineage (NCBI taxonomy): Eukaryota > Metazoa > Chordata > Aves > Accipitriformes > Accipitridae > Elanus > Elanus axillaris. The sequence continues at coordinate 12,655,285 of JANZLQ010000065.1, read as the reverse complement.
TGGACGAGGACTGGCTAAGCACAGTGCAGGTACTAAGCACAGCTGCTCTCTCTCCATCAGGACCACCACTGCTTTTCTCTTCACAGGCCATTGTGTCACCTTTCAGCCTTACCAGTGGCCTCTTTGGGCTTGTTTCAAGTATTTTTCTTCAACAAATAGAGCCATATAAAGTCAATGAATTGTAACCCACGTAGCCAACACACAGCATGTTTACTTTAGATTTGAACATAAAAATATACACTCTAGAAAGGGGATTTCTCTGCTGTTTTTCTTATCTCTGCTTCTGGTGAACATTGCATGCATTTTGCACTGTGCTGTTACTCCGGATAGGAAATCCTTTTTCTTAATCTAACTCTAAATTTCTGGAACTCACTGCCACCCTCAGTTTCCCCATCACTAATGCCAGGATTTTAACTGTATGAAAAACAGTGTGGGAGAAAGGGAGTTTTATAAAGATACAAGGTATTCTTGGAAAATAAGGAGTGAACCCATACTAAAACCAGTCAGGATTAAAAATTACAAAATAACAAAAAATATGAAAAGGGGTGTGAAGCCTTAAGCTACTGTGTACTGACCAGTTGTTAACTAATTGAGGGTCAATAAAAATTTTTTCCTGGCATTAGTTTATTACTCATTTGAAATCCTCAGTGTATCTTAAATAAAGCAGGTAAAGATCACTGCTGCAGCACAACTCTGACCCCGTATAACTCCTACAGTTGTTGACTTCAGAAAAATGCTACTTAGCTTATTATTTGTTTAAACAAATACAACATAAATTTGAGTAATGAGAAAGACTAGCAGTATTTAAACACTAATCTTTACATGAAACAATAAAGCTCTGTTTTGTTAGCGTGAGTAGGAAATATGTTTGTACAGTAGGGCTGTGCTTTAATAGTTTAATCTCTTACTTAGGTTAATTTTTATTCTACATGCTAATGGCTTAATACTGTAGCCTAATTTAAGAGTCACTTTTCACTGTTTGTTTAAATTTTCTGTGATACTTACATGGTTAAACTTTTATTAGTTTCAGCAGAAGAGATGCTAAGGAGCAGCTCTTCCAGAATTTTTTTTTCTATGATATCTCATATTTTACTGGTAGGGAGATTCTTTTGCTGAGGAACTGTAGACTTTAGTAGCCATCAAAACCAGCCTTATTTAAAATGGTAAATTGCCTCTGACCCAAGACTGGTTTTCATCTTGACAAACAGTAAAGCTGAATATAAGCACAGCTGTTTTCTGTATTTATTACTTACCTGACATTTCCAAAAGACTAGTTGGCAAAGTTTCTCAGTTCTGTTGGCCATTCCAACCTCCTATGGTGTCTCCAGGTGATGAAAAAACTTTGTGATACATTGATTATCACTTCTCACCTACATCATGATGCTTAATAAGGTGGTGCTCCAGGCCATAAACTTTTACTTCTCTAGAAGCCATGCAGTGCAAAGTTGCTGAGCAAACACACTGTTTGGTTCATGTATCTTCCACATAGCTCCCACCTTCTGACATGCAGTGTCTTAAAAGCTGTAGTTATACACAGCAGAACTAACATTCTGTGTAAATTGAAATTTTCAGATAATTCTGTGCAAATTATCCAGTAAATTATCATTTATTGTGTTCATTTTTCTAGAAGTACCTAGAGGTAACAGTTGTGATCATGAGCTTGTTAGAAGAGGTGCTATAAAGATACATAAAATAAGAAACTATCTTATTTGTCCTGTGACTACACACTGAATGAAACAAACAAAAACCCAAAACCAGCATAAGTATCATCTTCTAAGCATTGGAGTGTTGATTAAATATAAGGAGGCAAGATTAAAATCGTATACACAGTTCATTCAAAATTACAAATTAGATGTATGTGAATTACTCTACACAGAAAACACAGTTCCTATATATGGACTACATGCTATCAAAGGCTAGCAGAAACAACAAAAATGGTTTTAAGTGGAGTATTTTTCTTTTACATAGATGCTCTCAAATTAAAAAAATAATAATGCTGCTTTCCTTTGCTCTGATACAGGCAAATGCATCTCAACTAAACTTCATCCTCCCTTCATAGGCAAGAAGGAAAAAGCATCTCCAGAGAATAATTTGTGAGGTATTCTAGCTAATAAAATCTTAAATAAGGTCACCTGCCTTGTGTGGGTACATACTTCTTTTGTTTCAAATGACTGTAAGGGGAGCCTACGAAGATAAACTCAGGCTTAAATGTCTGTCTAATTAGTAGCTGTCTCGCTCTTAGAGATGAATCCAACTTTTATGTATTGTAGGTACACAGTTTGTCCAACATTTATTGGAGTGACTGGTGGGCTTTAAGTCAATTTTATTACATTGTAGCATTGAAACAAAAATATAAATCCTCTATGACAGACAAGGAATGCAGTCAACATCTATTTGATCACTATATAACTTTGTAGTGGTTTCAAGGATGGAATGAGCATGTGAGAAACTACAGCACAGCAGCTGCTAAAATTCATGAAGATTGGAATAACTGAGAAATGCGGCGTTGGCTTTAAACAGCAATCATTACTGTGACTTGTAACAGAGCTGCAGCAATGACTTAGTCCGGTGGAGCAGAATTTAGACATGGCAGCTGAAATTCAGACCTATTACAACACTAATTGGAGAGAAAGGGAACTTTCCTGTAGGACTGAGTAACTGGGGGGGCAGGGAGGGAAGGATGGATGGGTAACTGCTCCCTCCATTATAGTTGTGAGGAACTGAAGCAAAAAAACATGAAACTTGCCAAAGACACCCATGTCGCAGTTGGGTCCCATTACTGCTCCACTCTTGGCTCATTTTTTCACAACCGGGAGGGTGGGGCTTTTTTTTGTTTTAAGCGTGAACGTACATCTCTGCTACACAATGCAAAAATCAAATCAGTCAAAGCAAACAGGCAAGTCCCACAAAAGACCCTTTGAATCCCAGCACTTTCCAACCTGCTAGGGAGTTCCTTTTTTTCTTAGATACTTACGAATTTAACCAAAGAACAGCTAATGCATCTCTCTCATCGTGTTAAGAGTTGATGATACAGCTAAATCCTCTATGGTTTCAGACAAATCCAGTTGAGTTATTGTGCAAGATTGCCTCCTGGTGGTAGTACCAAGAACCTGCAGAACAACAATTTGCCCATAGAAAAAAGGCAAAAACCCGTTTTAAAAGCTTGCTTCCTTTTTTTAATTCAGATCTAACTAGAGCAAGTGAAAGAACTTTCTTTTCACTAGAACATCAAGATAAATTGAACTGTGATTTAAATGGTCTGAATTGAGGACAAGCTTTTTGATAATTGACTGAAACAGGGTTTTTCTAATGCCTTGCTAGCAAACAAAGCCCGAGATTTCTAGTAAGACATTAAAAAAAAAAAGAATCAGTAAGATTTACCCAACTCTATACTATCCACAGCGATGAGTCTAATAAGGTCTGAAACACTTAATAACTATTAGATACAAAGCAAATGGCTAAGTGCCTAAAATAGGATAAAAGCCACCAGAGCAGTCTTAACATTCAGTTAACTTTATGCAACTGAAGTTTTCAATTGCAAAGAACAAGAGCAACAGAAAACAGAAATCCCAAACTAACTTTCAGATGGATTATTCTTCTACACAGAAGGGGGACAAGAATCAAATGGATAGATTCTAATTCCAACTTTTCAAGTGAAGAGAAAAAGAGAAGGCAGCTTTATGTAGTTGTTCAAGGCCTAGAAAATCAGGAGGACTGCTGAGAATTACTGTGAGAGCAGGATTTTAATTAGGTCATGCTTCAGATGGCCCAGGAGAAAGATTTGAGAGTGGCAGCGTAATATGGGCAAAGATTTTAAAATACCAATTTTATGAATTAATGTAGTAACAAAATGGCAGAGGGTACATGTAGCGAACATGTTTTAGACTCAGTTTCCGGTAACTGGTCAGAAGAGGAAGTACTTTAAAGATAGCAGTCCAACACATGACAGATTTTTAGCCCTCAAAATGCCTGAAAAGTATCCAAAAATGTTTGGGAAACATTGAGAAATCCAACATTTCTAGAGTGGTTGCGGATGTTTGGTCATAAACGGGGTTTGACAGGCAAGAACAGACAAACGTGGTAAAGGAATGCTTCTGTAAAGCAAAATGTCTTACTACTATTAGGCAGCAATAAGCAAAAGTATCAGGGAGAAGAACAGGGAAAAATAATTGAGAGTTTAAATTAATGCAAGGTTATCTTTTCTTAGGCTGGAGTAAAGCCAAACAGTGACAAATTAGGTCTCCGCTTCCCAGAAATAAAGGGGACTCGATTTTATGCAGTGGAACACAACAGAACACTAAACACGAGATGTAAGCTGCTCACTTATGGATCAAGTGTCAGTACCAGGTACCATGAACTGCTGAAAATGCTACAATGTTTTGTACTACAAATTACTAAAAACAACTGAGAAAGTTACATTCTAGGCAGAAAAAAATATTTTCATGTGATTGAACTTGCAGTGTAAGCAGCAATCCTCTTCATAAACACAATAGACATTCCTTCACGATAGCACGTTTGTTACCACGCGAGCAACGCATCATATAATACAGAGCCAAAATCACTTGGCTGATGTAGGCTGAAACATGGACTCAGATCTTACAAGCCTAATGGAGAGAATAAGCAAAATGATTTCATGCTCTGCCATCATAAACCCTTATCAGGTAACCAGCACTTGGATTTTAAAATGCATTTTTTTTTTAATAATACCGACATAAATACTTAGACTAGCTTTACATAAAAATTTTCCGGAAGTATTTAAAGGCAGTCTTTTCACACACATCCAACATGGCTTTTTTCACAATTAAAGGAAATTCAAGGAAAAAAGTTTATTTAGTAATAACTTTGGAAAAGTAAGTGTTCTTTATACTAACAATGACCAGGATTAGAGACTTTATATGGTACTCGACTTCTAGCAAGATGTGTAGATAACACATGCTGGCAAAATGATACTACACCAAGAAACCAAACAAGAACCTTCCTAGCTTACCCAAGTTGCTTCAGAAGGGAAGTGCAATCAAAATGTATGACATATATTGGACAATTATTTTCTAATTATTTATCAGGATCTGCTAAGAAGACTTAATGAAGTCACTGGGATCTCTGCCGAGGTACAATGTTCCAAGCTAGCCCATTCTATCAAAAGGCTGATGCCTGAAACTGTAGACTGGAGTAAAGAATCTCTTTTTCCTGAGAAAAAAAAAGCTAGATGACATAGAATATTAGAATAGCAGAAACATTTAAGTACTAAAAAATGCTAAAACTATGAAGTAGAATCACGTCACACTAATTTAAAGCATTTTATATAACAATGGGCCAATCCTTATCCCTAGGTAAACTAGAAAATGCTGGGAGTCTTCACAGATTACCCTGCCAAGGCAAGGAACTCTTCCTCCCCTGATACACAGCTATTCCAGTTTCTGTAAAAACATAGCATCCTTACTGAGCAGTAGTTGGGGCGGGCTTAAAAAAACAAAAACAACCCCTCTTCCCCACCCCCTGAAACACAGACACACAAGTTCTCTCAGATATTTGGGAATGCTGGGAGATTTACTATGCCTTGGAAGCTACAATTAACAATTAATTGGCCAGTTTTCAGTACGTGACAATAGCCTTAAATACAATCACTTGGCTGATGTAGGATTAAACATGGAATCAGATATCTTACAAGTGTAACAGAAAAAGCAAAACTATTTAATTGTTTTCAAAAATACCTCTCAGTATTTTTCATCAATACTATTTCATTAATACCTCAGGATTAAAGCTCACCTGCATTTTAGTTACTAGATTTCTAAATTATCCCCCAAAGTAACACCAAACCCTAACGTGTCCAGTTCTAGACTTCCCATTTTGACATACTACTTCTATGCATTCACTTTACCAAGGATGAGCCCCTGACCTAGTTTGATCAGAGCACTCCATCACCTGTTACATCCAGTTCTCAGACTAGCACATTCACTGACCATGCGTGTACAATAGCCTTCACTGGATCCTAGTTTCATGAGTGCAGTTTTGTTGTTTTTCTGTTAACTAGCTGAAGTAGAAAGTAAGAGTCAAATTTAATGAAGCATGTTTTAGTTACAGCACACACACTGAATTGCCAAACATCTCACATTCTGTAATTTTTATTTCCCATAAAGATTAATAGCAAAGTGCTGATGAACAAGAAGTTATCTTCATTATCTGTCTTTAGGAGGATTAGGATTCTTGCGCCTTCTATGATACCTAGAAGAAAAAAAGGCTCCAGTGAATGCAAGCTTTGGAGAGTCTTTGATTCTCCTGATATTTCCCCCCCCGGTGAGTGATCTAGAGGTTACACAAGTAAGCAAGATACAAGATACACGAGCACAACCCATCACCACTCATTAGATGTAATCTCTGTTGTTCATGGAGTTACATAACGCTACTCATTTCTATTGCTACATCTGCTACAAGCATGCAATAATCCAATCAATTCTACAGCTGAATAGGTACAAAGGCTGCTGTTTATTCTTAATCCTTTGTGTGAAGTTAATTTTCTTACATGGTCAGCTTTTTCTTTGGCTAAGATGATTGCTACAGAACAAAGAGACTTGATGTTTAAAGGAGTTATGCCAGACTGTACGTTAAATAGCGTAATATTTTGCAGACAAACTAAAAAACAAACTCTTCACAACAAAAAAGATCCCTACTTTCCTCTTAATTGCCCACCCTAAAACAATGAAGATCCTCTTTGATGCTCATTAAAGTGACAGCTACCCTTTGGCCATAGAAAGTTCTACCATTTCATTCCTTTTATCTACTCCCAAAACATGGTAATTAAAAAGCTTTCTGTGGACAAAAAAAAAAAAATTTAAAAATCTGCCTGTATCAAGTCTCCATAGCTATAAATTGGAGCTACCAAAAGGTGTAGTAACATGTACTGGAAAGGAGTAACACAAACTAGAATGCCATTTGTTTCCAGTGGTATATCTGAATGTATATAGTTCTTCTTTAAGCTCAGTCATGCATATTTGCACCCCTCCTCCTCCTAGCTTTCCGAGTACGAGGCACTCCAAGGTGCACTCTTCACCATTTCAAATGAAAAACCTCTACTATTCTTAATTCTGAGAATCATCCCATTAAGTGTTTTTTTTCTGAAAAGCTGTTAAGGAATAGACAGTGCATGTTTCCAAGCTGTATTTGGTTATATCCATAGAGGGTATTTTACATACTAGATTCTCTTATGCTGATTTCACTTACGCAACTTTAATATTAATCACCCGAACCAGTAGCTAACTAGATGGTATGAAAAACTCCTACTCCATGATGTACTTACAAAAAAAAGTTGCAAAGGCTACCAAAGAGTCAGCATTAAAAGAACTTTATGAAATACAGTCTTCCATTTACACAACACTGCGTTTAAGATTTTACATAGTAGCCCATGTGCTAACAGTATCTTGTCTCACATGATTTAACCTAGGTTGAATCTAGTCATTAAATTATTCCCATATCTGCTTTTACATCCCAGAGGAACAAACACTGAAAAGAAAATACTTACTGTCCCACAGGATACCAGCGATGTTTTGTTGTGTAAAACATTTTGCTGAGCTCTTCAATTGTAGGACCTCTACTGTTCTTTAGCTCTTTTGCATTCAGTCTGGATTTCAAAACTTGATCAAGGGTTTCTTCTTCATTATTCACTGGATCTGGCCGTGGTATTGGCTATAAAAACAGTATTGTATGTATTTCCTTCTTCACCTTTTTTTGAGAAAATCAAAAAGCCAAGCTACATAGACAGCATTACAATTTCCTCTTAACAGCTGAAACCAAAGGAATACAGAAGAATGCCTGTAACTGTAAAGGCTGTTTACCACCATCCCCCAACCCCCCAAACAAAACCACATCACTGTGAAGCAGATGTCTAGAAATATCTAATTACCACAGGTGCTACAGCTGATTACCCTACCCCTAAAATCAGCACTCCTGTCATCATTATTGCTGGTCTCCTTACAATTCACTAGCTGAATCATAGGCTTCAGTTCTACTAATACAAAAGTACTCATTCCTATTTAGAAATTTATTCAGTGACGATCATCATGACTAAAAAAGGTTTTAGATGATTTGTACCTTGGAGAAGAACGTCACTTCCTAATTAGCTGTGCATCTGCTAAGACCAAGACATTTGTTCTCAACCTGAAACCTAACTACTAGCACCATTAAAAATATTTTTCCTTGGTTTAGTCTTGCTCTTCCTGAGACATATGCAACTGATAAGTTTAAAAATACCGATACGTAACTTGCAGGCAAAGAGTGCCAAAATGTTTTAAGTTTTCAATGGAGAATTTTCATATTGGGTACTTCAGCAATGTAGCTACCATTTGCAGTATTTTATTAGCAAATGAGAACTGGAAATTGAAACAAAAAAGCGTACACTAGAAAAGTTTATGTAGACTTACTTTTGTCAGTGTAAAGAACACATTGAAAGTACTACTGATAGATAAAAATTCAGTATTTAAAGTTCTTTGTGGGATTTATGAACCCAGAGTGCTGAATGGAATTTAAAGCTCAAGTTGAAAACAGCAGCAGCACTCCTTTACATCCTCTTGCCCAGACTGCAGCATATGTACACAGTAAGATGTGTGAACCATAACCTGCATTTCAAACATCCTCCTTGAGGAGTACACTCATAGGCAGACACTAGTTTTCTCTGTGGTGCACAAGTATTTGAATGCCTCCTTTAATTCTATTTGAATTACCACGTGCTGTGATATCTGAGCATTTCTTACTCTGCAACTTTCCCTCAATTTAACTAAAAATAAAGTCCTCCTCTTGGCAGCAGCTATATTGACCATTCGCTTACTTCACAGACATGCTGATCACATACTAAAAAGTATATCAGTTTCTCTCATTAAAAAAAAGAAAGATTCCCTAAAGACTCAAAATGATGAACTGCTTATGGCTTTACAAGAGTAAGAAATATAAATGTGTACATTGGACATACTTTTGTATGCTCGTATGGAATCTCAAGCGAAGGGTGGTAGCAGACGATCGTCTTCAAATCTGATGTCACTGCAAGTTCCACTTTGCTATAAAAATAAAAACTTACTCTTAAATATATCCCTTACAATTTTCAGAAATGCTGAGCAACCGAGCAGCCCAAGTCCCAAAGAAAACAAGATTTGACCCTGTCTTTATGAATTCTTAAAAATCTTCTATAAAATAAACCCTTATAAAATAAAGGTCACAAATACTTGATCTGAACCTTTTTTTTTTCCCCCAGCCATCTTCAAGTTTCTTTTTTGGATGGAGAGGAAAAAAGAGCTAAAATAAACTATTAAAGATAGCTAGAAACATGGGTTGGGAAAAAGTCTTTAACACTTTGAATACTTGCATATAAAACTGTAGCAACAAATGGGGATAATGATCCCTAGGACAACAAGCCTGTGTAAGCAGTATGGCACCTACAAAAGACAGAATAGGAAACAAAGCTCTGTTTGGGGTTCTAACTTTTATAGTTGGTAAAAGATGATGAACATGATGAACAAAAAGTCCTACTGAGAGGTTCCTTGAGGGAGTATGACTCTCTTCTCCCCCTTCTTCCTTACTAACTTCGCTGACACATTAGCTTCCTAAAACCTTGTATGACATGGATGCTGCATTTCTCACTGTATTTCTATCATCTTTTCCAGTTTCTACTTAAGTTTCCCATGCAGCAGCACAAAAATACCTGGACTTTGTTTTAACAATGAGCATCAATTAAAATGACAGCTCTTAGCTACTTTTGCTGTTCACAAACAAAATCGCAGGGGTACTGGGCTTATCACCACATTTAGAATGAGTCCTGCATGATTTTTCATTACACTCATTTTTTTTAAATACTAACTTCACAATCATTATGATCAGAAGCAGTACTTTAGTTAAAATTATTACATATATTAAAAAGTGGCAGAAGATGTATTTTATACCATTATATGACAACTTCACGACAGAGAAAGTAGCCCTGGAATAAGTGTTACATGAAAAGGCAAAGCACACTTAAGTACCAGTTGTAGTCTTCAGGGAGAATTGAGTATGTAGATTTATGGCAAGAATGATATACTCCTCCATCTGCAAAAAAACCCAAACACATAAAGAGCACTAATGTAAAAACAGAGAGCTGTGCCAAATTTAAGAATGTTTACATTTTCATTCCATTCTAAGTCTTAATCAGGGATTATAATCATACCAGTTTTAGATTAACAAAACCCAAATACGGTCTAAACGGAAACTCACTTTACCACACAGATTTCTAGTGAAATCAAAAAATACAGAATCTCAGTAGCTATGGCCTACATTTACCTTTCCAGTTGTACTGTTTTCCTAAGAAAAATCACAGTCTGACCAAAATACCAGATTTCACCATTAGAGCATATTTTTTATACAGGCAAAGAACATTACCTTATGACTTACAAGGAAGATCATAATTTCATTCATAGCAATATTTATTATAAAAATCAAACATGTACTTTGCTGGCAACTGCTATACAAAACACAGAACTATAATGTCTTGTGATAGCAAGATGTTGTCCTGCTGTAACACTAGAGGACTTTACCCCTTTCCCCAGGTTCCTCTTGGGCTCCAAGGAAAGCAATCCAAGAATTACAAGTAGTAAATAAGGCCAACAGCATCCAGGACTGTACTAAGTGGACCAAGGGAAGGGTTTATCTCCCTTTACTCAGCACCTGTCAGACCACATCTAGGTACTACAGCCAGTTTGGGGCCCTTTAACAAAAGATAAACTTGAATGAGTTCAGCAAAGGCCTGCCAAGATGGTCAGGGGCTGCAGCACCTGCCCTGTGGCGAGAGGCTGAGGGACTGGAGCTGGCTCAGCCTGGAGCAGAGACAGTTTTGGGAGACCTAACAGCAGTATGAGGACTGTGGTTACGGAGGAGAGGGAGCCAGTCTGTTCACAGGGGTGCATGGTGGGAGGACATGAAACAGTAAGTTGAAATGAGAGGCTCTGACTAGATAGGTAGAGAAATGTTTTCCTCCTGAATACAGCCAACCAGTGGGACTGGGGCCCAGGCAGGTTTCTGCAGTCTCCATCCTTGGAGACTTCAAAGACCCAGCTGGACGAAGCCCTGAGTGACCTGGTGGGATTGCAGAGCCAAGCTTGCTTTAAGCAGGAGGCTGGACCGCAACCACCCAAAGTCCCTTCCAACCGAGTTTTCCCACAATTCCATTTCCAATTTTTCATAGAATCTTTTAGGTTGGAAGAGACATTTAAGATCAAGTCCACCCGTAAACCTAACATAAGGTGTTAAATAGTGTCCTGGTTTCAGCTGGGACAATATTCTTTCTAGTAGCTGGTACAGTGCTGTGTTTTGGGTTCAGTATGAGAAGAACATTGATAATACTCTGATGTTTTCAGTTGGTGCTAAGTAACATTTAGACTAAGTCAAGGATTTTTCAGCTTCTCATGCCCAGCCAGCCAGAAGGCTGGAGGGGCACAAGGAGTTGGCACAGGACACAGCCAGGACAGCTGACCCAAACTGGCCAAAGGGGTATTCCAGACCATGGGACGTCACGTCCAGTATAGAAACTGGGGGGAGTTAGCCTGGGGGGGCAGATCACTGCTCAGGAGCTAACCGGGCATCGGTTGGCAAGTGGTGAGCAATTGCACTGTGCATCACTTGTTTTGTATATTTCAATTCTATCATCATCATTCTTATTAATATATTGTTATTTATTATTATTACTATTGTTATTTATTATTTTCTTCCCTTCTGTCCTATTAAACTGTTCTTGTCTCAACCCACGAGTTGTTTGGGTTTTTTTTTTTTTCGATTCTCTCCCCCACCCCACTGGGGTGCTGGCTGGGGTGAAACCACAACAAATAGTAACAATCCCTTGCATAGGAACCTTACCGCAGGCATCTACACAACCCTGTAGGTATGCATGCCTCAGATGGGCCTGGGAGGCGCCTGTAGTTGACTTTTACTGGCAAACCCCTTCCTTTACTGCCAGAAACTGACACAAATCCACATGTAAGTTTCTGAGTCCAGTCAAGCTTCTTCTACTACTGCCTTCTGTTTTCAAATAAGTCACAAAAAGGTTTCAGCTTTTTTCTGACATGTTATTTTATGTAGACCATGTTTAGTTTTAATACAAACAGGATTCTTCTTGGCTGTTCATAACGGAGGGGCAGAACATTCTGTGTGTCAAAGCTGGAAAAGCTGAAAGAACCAAAATGAAACTTCTGTGTAGCTATTTTCCTCTCAGAAATATTTTAAATGTAAAATTCTTAAATTTAAATTTAGATATAGCTAATATACTTAAATATATGTTTTATATCTAAAATTCTTAAATTTAGAATTTCTGTTAGCACTTCCGTGCTTCAGTTCTTCCAGTTAAACCATTCTTAGTTATTAAGAAGTTGAGTCCTGGTAAAATATTACTGTAAATAGTTTGTATTTCTTCCTAAGATCTATTTCCCCTCCCTGCTCACTAACCTCTAAAAGGTAACTTCTCTATTATATTTTCTCCATTCCTGTCTTTTCTACCACCCCTACATCTTTCTATTGACATCTAAAACATGGACAAAAATTTAAGAAATAATACTGTCTGGTTTTACTTGCTCTCTCTTTATGTTAAGTAATGAGATTTAACTGTAGCCTTTTCTCACCACTGTTTGTAAATCTGAAAAAATAACTTCTTCAAATATAATCAGTGGTAAGAGGGGTGGTATTTACAAGCTAATTAATAAGTTAGAGGATCGTCAAAAACAACAAATCAAGATATCCTTTAATGATTAGCAGAGAACACGGGATATCAGACTTGATTCTGTCCAAATAAAAATTCACTTCCATGCTGCCATTACTTTAAACAGTACAGGACAGAAGGTCTCAAAGAACAAGTTTTAATGTAGGAACTTCTACAGTTTCATCACTACTTACTTTGCAGTGGGGCCAGCTTACGTGTTGCTACTGAACGCATCCCAAAGAGGCTGGACCATGCAGTTCTAAGCAATGTTGCCATGCTGACAGAAGAAAGGAAACCAGTCCTGTACAAGATGGAACTCAAATGGACACCGTATCCTTTTTTTTCTGCAGAACACCCTCTGAAAGACACCAATTTCATAACCATTCAGGGTTCAAAAGACCAACAATTTAACTTCTTTAATCTCTTAAGGATAAATAAAATGTGTGCAGTCTATTCTTCATTATTTATCAGTTGTTTAGAAGTCCTTATTATTTAAGATACTGTCACCTGCTTCCTTAATAGTCAAATGTGGTACAAGACTTTATTTACCATGAGGTACTCTTTGAAGGTACATCATTAGCTTAAAAAAAAAAAAAGTTTCCACACTTGGGTCTTCTCACAGTTTTTCTACTGGTATTCACCCAGCTAAGTTCTGCATCATTCCTTCAGCGCACTCCACAGAATTATTCCTGAAGCATGTTTTTCCTGTTCACTATATAAGTATCATCACCCAGTATAAAACCAGAAGTACTTATAAATAGCACTTGTTGTGGTTAACAAACTCTCTACATGCAGCTGATTTCATACATCTCAAAAGCAATACTCCCAAAAGCTACAAAAACACCATTCAGAATACCCTAAATATTACCCCAAATTTCACAGAAGTGGAAAGACACACATAAAGTTCTTAAGTTTTCCTTATCTACAGGGGAAAAAAATTGCTTCCAAGGGAAACTTTTAACCATGCTTAAAAAACATAACTAGAGACAGTTTAAAGACATACTCATAAAAAAGAAAGAAACAAGACCTCTTTAAAACTACTCTGTATTTAGCGCGTCAGAACATCACCAGAAGCACACATTTTCCAATTCTGACAAATAATCGTTCATCGCTTTCTTTACCAGCGACAAGTGCTGCCGAAGTCAGCGAACACTCACACAGCACCTCCGGAGCTGCTGGTAACTCGCCTCCGAGAGCTCAGGAGCCGCAGACGTGCGAGGACCGGGGCGGTGGGGGCCCGCCGGGCCGAGGGTCAGGGCCCCAGCACCTCACCCAGCGCCGCAGTGCAAACGGGGACACCCCCACCCCTGCGACGGCACACACAAAACTCCTCACGGCCTCTCAGCAACAAGCAGGAATACGCAAGCAGACACTCTACTATTAAAGAAGATATTTAGCTTAAAATGTCATTAATCCGCCAAAGCAAGCCAAAGCGTACCCCTCATAAAAAACAGATCTGCACCGGCTCCCCCCAAGAACACGCCGACCGAGCGCCACGGCGCCGGAAGTGACACCCAGTCCCCTTCCGCTTCCGGCGGCGGGCCCAGCCCCGCGGCACGCCGGGAGGCGTAGTGCAAGTGGGCGGGGCCTCCGCCGGTGGGACTTCCCGCCCTGCCTGGCCCCGCCCCCGGCCCTGAGGTGGGGTCCCGCTGAGCTGTGTTAGCTGCGAAATAAGCCCTTCAAAACCCGTCTTTTGAAGGGACGCCTGTGACGTTACGGGTTATTTCGCAAGTTTGGGAGCGCAGCCTGCCTGCTTTCCAGGCTAAGTGACGCGGCAGCCGCAGCAGCCCCTCTGTGCAACCTGGCAAACCTCCGCAGTCCCTGTAATACCTCCTCAAGGGAAGGCCTGGGTTTTTTTGTACGTGAAATAGCACGTTTCAGATATTTAAGGCAGGCAGAAAACTTGCCTGAATGCCACAAGCCCACTGCTGCTCTGGGGCCACTTGCTTTGCTTCTTTCGGAGATCCTAGCCACAAAGCGTTTTGAAGACAGTGTTATATTTACACAACATTGATAAAAGGCATGGAGGAGAGATGCAAATCAATTACCTGACCTGCTGCTGTTGTACCTGAAGTAGCACCGTGAGCTGTCCCAGGCCCAGCAGCCACCTGTAAGTCCCATCCGCCAGCTGTGTCTCACTCAGTTCCTTTCACAGAAGAGGGAGAGTTTTGGATAATAACCTCCCCAAAAGGCTGTGACCTCTTCCAGACATCTTCGAACCAGTGCAGTTTCTGGTTGTTGGCTGTGGCACAGCAATTTCATGCAGTCGTCACTGGAAGCCTCACAATTTCAGCAATGTCTAACTGTTCTGTAGCTGCAGAGCTGTAGTTACACTGGTAACTTCCAGAGGCGTAGTACAAGTGTAGCCAGAAATCACTAGTCAAGAGCTGATCATTCCCTTTAGCAGTGGCAAAGGTTTCTTTTTGAATGTTTTTCCTGACAGTGGAAGATGGAAGACATCTGTTCTGGGCCATCTTGCAATATTAGATTCAGTAAGCCATGGCGGGGGGCAGAGATGGGCAAAAATCTTTTACATACTACTTGGGAGAGATGCAGCTGAGGTGGGAGATCACATCTCCACTACAAGGCTCTTCCACATTTGTGGAGAACAGCTCTCTCCATCATTCCCATCAAGTTTCTGCGTGCAGCTACAGAGGGGTCTGATCTAGGCTCAAGCACCAAACAGAAGCAACACAGTTCTGTGTGTCGTTTGCTATGTACCAGCTCATTATTCCCACAAGGAAATCCTTGTTCTAGGCTGAGGGCAGCCCTTGGATGAAGAACAGCCTTTCGAAGCTGAATACAAGCAAGATTCTGGTTATACTGACAGACAAAGAAAACATGCTGAGGATTTTAAGCTGAAGAGCAGTGTTGACAAAAATAAACAAATGGTTATGAACTGTCTGAAACAAGTGTAGTCTGGAAATTAAAAGAAAGGAGTGAAGGAGTGAGCTTCAGGCATATCTTGCCCATAGGCATAGTGCGGATTAACAGAATTACTTCAAAGTGACTCTTGCCAAGTTTATGACCAGGAACAGACTGCGACAACAGGGGTACTGCTGCTCAGGATTCTTGGTGCCTTAGCACAGAATGCTGTCATGTGTGCTACATGTGTGTGTTTGTGTGTGAACCTGTGACACAAGCACATTGGGCCTTGTTCTAGTTTTCTAGGAAATATTAAGTAAAATTAAGGCTTCTCTGACTTGTCTTGAAAGTGCTCACAACTTAGTTGTCATAGCTTCTTTAAAAGATTGGCCTAAAATCAGTGATGATGATGACTGGTTGACACCTCTGATTCTTAGATGCCTTCTCAAAAGGATGTTCATCCATGCAGGAGACAAAAATCTTTTGCTGTCCAGTGGAAACCTTGAAATTAACTCCTATCACAGCTGGAAACCACTGCAAATCGCACCTGCTGCTTTCTCCAGTGTAAGACACTTTTTTTTTTAACTTATCTTCTCTACATTGAGCAGCATCTGTTAGAAAAATCAATTTTTAAAAACCTCTTGCTAGCCCCTTAGAAAATTGCCCTCTCTATAAAAAATACTAGATCTTGATATGCTCAAGTATATTAGTAGTCATTGCAATATAAGCCTTCTGTGGCGCTCCTACATTACTGTTTCCTATATCAATTTATTTGCTTTTATCAAAACAATTTTTTTACTCTTCAGTGCCATATGTATTTTCTGAGGACTGCACACAGACACATACTCACGGGTATGTGCACTCTCTCTCCTCAGACACAAGTTTGAAAAACAGTTTCTGATGTTACTGATGAATGTGACTAACAGGTCTCCTAACAGTGGGATTTTATAGGCTGGTGGTATTCAGCTGTTAACAGCTAAGGAGCTAATTCAACCATAAGACCACTGGGAGGATTACTGGTATCTGTTGCTTAGTGCTACCACATCTTTAGTCTTCTCTTTCATATCACTGCAATGGAATATCACTTACGAGGTTCATCAGAAATTGTGAGATATCTTCTGTCCCTTGTGTGAACTCATTGGGAACACTTGACAGCCCTCGGAAATCTCAGTTCACAAAACAGCCTTCACTAGATTTTTCAGATTCCCTGATTTTATACCCTCATTGCATAATTAGTTTTAAATTAGAGGTAACCTGTAGGTATTTCTGTAATGATTTTATTCTGGAAATGTGTGCTTTTGAAACACCACTCTAATGGCAAATCTTGTAACTTATATCCTGGTTCTAAAAGGTTGCAATTGAAGGTACAGCAGAACTTTATTTTTATTTTTTTTAAAAACTAAACCACATTCCCTGTTAAGCTTCTAGGCTATTTTTAGATGGTTTCTATAAAAAGAATTTTTAGGATACAGTAGATGAGGTCTACCCCCTCCCTGACAGATAATGTTCTGCGAGTCTATTCTTAGAAGCATGTTCTGACAGATTACAACTTTCTGGTAGGGAGACAGGAATTGCTTAAGGACAGCTCAGAAGCGTGACTACACACTTCTGCAGCATGTCTGGAGATGGGGTTATTAATAACTGCCAACAGCCTTGCTTGCTTCAGCAGGTTGTAGACAGCAAAGAGGAGAACTGCTCACTCTGTGTTGGCTCAACAGAAAGGAGGTTGTTCTCTCCACTAACTGCAGGGATACTGTGGAGGCACTAATGGTGATGAGTTGCAGACCTCTGGGACTTCATGTCTTTGAAAACCTGGAAAGTTTTGTTTCTAGGCTGCTCTCTGGCTGAAGAAAAACCATCATCTGTTCTTGTCAGTTGCAAACTTCTCCAGGAAATATTCTGATAAAACAGTTGCCCTATAGTTAGGCAACAAATGCTGTGCAGTAATGAGGGCAGGACTATGTTGGCTGGCTCCGTTTTAGAAGAACAAATTTATAAATCAGAGCTGGCTTCTGGATTGGTGTGGGTTTTGTGTCAGCAGCTGCACACACACACACCTCTTGTGGGAAGTGGAAAGTTGGGACTTGGCTGTTCCAGCTCTTTTGCTGCAGTGGCATATTTAGGAAATTGTTTCTTAGTAAAATCATTCAGGCTGTTCATTAGCAAACCAAATATAATAACTATTTATTTTTTCATAGAAACCAATGTTTCAAAATCTTCCAGGAATAAGGATTTGGTTTCCTTTGTTTCCTTTAAATATGGAGTAGAAAAGGTACTATACAATCATACCTAGAAGTGGAACTGAATTTGTGAATGGATGGGTTTGTTTTATTGTAAAGGTGATGTCTTAACAATGGAGAGGGATGAGCCTTCACTCCTGAAATAACATATCTTGATCTTTGTGATGTTATTCTATAAATTTAGGATACAAATTTCTAATGAGACATTGTAGTTTAGTTATGGTCTTAATTCTCAAATCTCAAGTTATGCTGTAGCCAGACAGATTTCTGTGTTTTAGGTCAATCTGTAAACACCCAGAGTAAATCCCAATGTTTATGTCAATAGGTTGTCTTCATTCTTTAGCAGATCTCACACCATGTCATCACCAGTCCATCCGGTTACTGGTAAAGAGTCAAGCTGCAACTGTGAATAACGGATGACAAAACTGTAGTGGTCATATGCAGCCTAAGTAATTTCTGTTCCTGTTGATTACTGTAGTTCAATTAAGCAATATTATGCCTCTATTCAAGCAGCCACTTAATGAAAAAAAAAAGTCAAAAGTTATTTGCTAGAGTGAAGGCTCCTACTCACAACATCCTATTCTGATGTCCTAAGTTGGTAAAACATATAACTGGTAGGTTTTTTTTCTCCTTTCAGTACAGTTTCCCTCAGTGCTGCCAGTTAAGATAATTCAGAAATTGTCCAGTGACTCTTACAATTAGTGCTAAAACACTGCACTTCTGTGCCTCAGTTTCCCCATTTGTACATAGGGATCATAACAACTCTTGTAAAATACACTGGGATTTACTGAAGAACATTTAAAATATAAAATCTAGATATTACTGTGAGAATTCATTCTGTATGTGTACATACATCTGTTTTTTGCTGTTGAACAGATTTTCTACAATACTTGACAAAATTATAAAAATGCTTTTATGCAAGAAAAGAATCTGTGGTTTGAAATAGAGTTGTAATTGCAGTAAGACTTTTATAGGATTGCAAAGCAGGGTAGGAGGAGGAAGTAAGATTAGTCAGCCACAGGCTCAGCTGGCCTAGATGCACCCACTCAGTGAGTAACTCCATGACAGCAGAAGCTGTCATAAGAAGATGGTCAGCAGCTGTGTTGAATTGTTCTGGGAGTATTAATTGCATAATTGCAATTATTTGTTTATCTTTTCCTGCCTTTGTTGGTATATGGAGTGGTTGGCTAACTTTGTTCTCAGAACTGTTGCAATCCCAGTGATGATGTGATGGTCTTGGATTTGTGGGAGGAGGATTGTGCTCTCCATCCTGGCCTTCTCATTGGTGTGGTGGGATGAGACTGGCTTAGCTGACAGAACAGGTTGCTGCTGTGGGAAGGGGTAATCCTACATCTGCCACATCTCATTCTGTTTCCTATTGCTTCTCTTAGTGCCAGCTCTGATGCTTCAGTGAGCTGGTCAGAAAGGTAACCCAGCCAAAAAAACCCACCCCGTACCCCAATAGATGTGTACCAATGGAAGAAGGGGATCAGGAATGTAAGGCAGAGCGCAGGGAAAGGGAGCAGGAGCTCAGCATCTCCAAAAGGAGAAGAGGCATCCAAGGTTGGATTAATAACTCATGGATACTACCAGGGGCAATTTCACTGCCCCTTGTGTTACTTGCCTTTTGTCATCTCTGGTGCTTGCTAGACCCCACTGTAAGCCAAATCAATTCACCAGTCCAGCAGAAGACCAGACTCAACGGCTGGTTTTCTGCCAAGTTAGTGCACTGAATCAGCTCAGCAGGATCTGACAAGCCCCAGGGGTGAACGGTGGGGGAAACGCTGTATGTGAGGAAGGAGGGTAGGAGGAGTGAGGTGGAAAGGGGAAGTAAGAAGTCCTTTTTTTGACAGATTGACTCAGCTCTCTGGTATAACCTGACCTCAAATATGTAGTTTCACACTGTCCCTAATGCAGTGAGCTATAGACAGTCCCCTTCTCACACTCTCAGGTATGGCTTCCTGTCCCATAAGAAAATGCCAGACCTACGCAGCTGCACGACTGCCTGTGGTTCACATCAGCTCCCTGCTCGCCCAGGAATTATTCATGCTTGCGATCAGTTTGTGTCTTCTGTGAGACCATGATGTGAGCTGAGGGAGCAGCAGTGTATGGCAGAGGAGGAGGGCAGGAGCCCTCTTTAGCAACAATGCAAATAAAAAGCCGAGTAACCCTGACATGAGACTACACCCTAAATAACTGCTGTGGAGGCAGGTGTTGGGGGAGCTGGGCTGTAGGAATGAACTCCTATTTGAATGAGGACTACAGGTGACACCAGTCTTACTGAATGCTGTACCTAAATTTCCTCTGAAATGCAAATATAAATGTTGCTTTATAAAAGCTGAACTTTTAGTGTGACAAGATTGCTTTTCTAAAACTGAACCTGCGTTTCCAGGTGCTCTGAACTCAAGAAACAAAGCATCAGGGAGGGAGCAGCAAGGGTGGCCCTGCTCCCTCAGGATGGGTGAGCCAAGAGTCGTGGGCACCCCAAGGTGAGCCAAGCGGTGATCCCAGTGATGGGGAGCAGACCCACTGCACCAGAGGTGAGTGAGCAGAGGAGGGATCAATGGGCAGGACGTGGTAACGGGCTGGGTCTGAGGCTGGTCCAGGAGCCCCCAACACTGAGTCAGGCACAGCTGAGGTGTAGCTCAGGAAGAACTGAACCAACACCAAGGCTGTCACCACAATTAAGGTCTATTTGTGAACTCCGCGCCCTGACACAAAACTGTGAAGTCAAAACAGCGTCTAACAAAGCCTTTACTTATCTAAGGGCATTACAACCACCCCGAGTCCTGTCTGATATCCTTGAACAGTTTATCAGCATGCATCTGGCAAAATACAGGCGTATAATATTCCCAGATTTCCTCGCATTCTGCCTGAGAGGCAGGGTTTATTTCAGGGTACTAAGGGAGCAAACAGTTAGCAATCACCAGGGCTAAGAGAGCATCAAACAGAACTCCAGGCAATGAGCCTAATGAAAAAATTTAATTTAAACAAAAATATAAACCTAAATGACTTCTGAACACATAGCATCTAAATCTTTCAGCCTAGCAAAAGAAGAATACCAGGTTGAGTTGGGGAGGGCAGCTGATGCATGACTATTACAATACTTGGGATGACAACAGAATTTTTTTTCCATCAAACTTTTATTTTACAGAAAAAAAAAGGACTGCTGAAACACATTGCAAGTTTTGACAAACTACCTGTGTAGCACTGTGGAAAGCTAGTCTTTCATATCTACTTTTTCTTCTCTCCTTTTCTCCTCTCTGTCCCCCCTTCTGTGCCCTCCAAGAAACTGCTAAACATTTTTAGGTGGTTTTAATGGCATTGTCATATGTTTAATGGTTTTGTCATCTGTTTAATGGTATATATGGCTTTGAAAAACTGTATGGATAAAGAAACCCTGTGCCATACTGCTCAAAATAAATAATCTGGCAGAGAAGAAGAAATAAATTTTAGCAAAAACCTTGAACTCCAGAGCAGGAGTGCTGAAGTACCTTTCTACCCAGGGAAGCAGAAAGCAGGAGCATGCTAGGCTGGATCACCTGTGGTGCTTCTCCAAGGATGTCTTCCAAGATACATGCCAAATGGAGGGTATGCACACAGAGCAGTGCAGGCTGCAGTCCAGAACTCAGTTACTGTCACAGTAATGGCTGAGTGGAAAATCCTGAAGGACAGGGTTGGACAATGGAAGGTCATTGGGTTGGGAAAGCACGTGGAAGGTACAAGGACCTCTATGCAGTGTGGCTAGCTTGAGGAGACAAAGCTCCCCTGGCACTTATGTGTCTTGTTCCAGCTCTAATTCAGAGGCTTAAGTTGCCTCCTTTGGGAATTTGAGAACACTATAAAAGGAGAATTTTTACTATAGCTTC
This sequence comes from Elanus axillaris, assembly GCA_026212715.1. NCBI lineage: Eukaryota > Metazoa > Chordata > Aves > Accipitriformes > Accipitridae > Elanus > Elanus axillaris. The sequence goes on along the minus strand of JANZLQ010000065.1, from coordinate 12,633,611 downwards.
TCCTGGAAGATATCCCTTGGTACAGAGGGAGTGCAAAAAAGCAAAGTCTAAAGCCAGTATTCTGGAGTAGCCAGTTTGCATGGCTTTTCCAGCACCTATATGGATACTCGGGGATCTCTGTAGCACTCCTTGTAGGACCTAGAACGACTCAGGGGAACAACCTAAATCTTTGTAGATAGGACAACAGAAAACAATGGGTTTGTTCACTGCCATCTCCTGAGAAAGCTGACTTCAAAAGCCTCTTCCTAAAAGGAGCCAGAAAGAGACGTGTTATGAAACCTGCAACCTTCCCAGGATGTGGCAGGCCACTTGTCAAGCAATGAAAAGTATCAAAACATAATAGCTTCCCAGATTGACTGCTGCAACTTCAGACTGAAGCAAGATTCCTGGTCTACAACACTTGAACACTGAACGCAACATTCATGAGCATTTGTTTGAGCCAGCTATGCTCCACTCTGTTCTTGCACAGGGCAAGGTTCATGCAGCAGAAGTTCCAGCACTTTCAAGAAACAGAGTGGCATTTTACTTGGATTGAGCCTAAAAGCATCTTCTGGCCTGTGTTTTCTTCCACTTATGGTCAGTATTCCAGGGGAAGGGTAAAAGAAAAAAAAAAGAGTAGGAGAAGGCAGAAACAAAGAAAAAGAAGTAATTCTGCAAGCAGTTTAACAAAATACATGGGTTTCCAATGGCTTTGGTCTTGAGGCTATGTCCCAGTGAAGATTCTTTGATGTCTGATAGAGTGTTGGAGTCACGGAGTCTTTCTCCTAGTGGGATTACCAGCAACATTTTTTTTTTTACTTCTGTCTTCCTACTTTCATAAAATTCACAAGGAATTGAAATCTGTCACAAGGAATGCTTCACCTCTCCAGCTACATCTTCATATTTGTTTGATGCTGGTAAGTGCAAGCATAGGACAGAAGGGTGAAAAGGGATCATTTTGTTTAGGTACCATTTCTGGTCTTGGTCCCTAAACTGCCTATTGTATTACGGGAAATATACAGAACATGGAGAACACAATTTTAAAAATAACCTAAATATCTGCTTTCTTTCTACATATGTCAGTATACCTGCTAACTCACAATGAAGGCTCCTAGTTATAGCTGGGTGTCATAGCAACACGATTACAAATATTTTCAGTTATTCACCAAGTTTCAAGATGATTATATGAATGTTAATTTCCTCTTTTCACTGACCTTCTGTCCTTGATTTTTTCTTCTGACTCCCTAAGCAAAGTTTGCTGCAATCCCATTCCTCAAAAGCAATTAGATTCTCTACCCAGGCACACGCTGCTCAGTGGTAAGCAGTTATTTATACACAGGTCAGCACTGCATTGTGGTCATCACTAGATGTTAATTCCTTTACATCAACCTCATGGCTCTCCCAAGAGACGGATGATTTGGGAGGGCATTACTGTATTTATGCCTTGTAAAACTTACTGCAAAGTAATCCTTAATTTGTAAAGATCTGAGTTCTAGAAATGGGCACTAAATACAGCCTTAAAATTCTTCTAATCAAACAAGGATTGCTCCAAAGCAATTTTAGTACCACATGGGTTCTAAACGCCCAGTATGAGCCCGGGCCTGAGGTTTACATTTGCCCATACAAAGAACATCTAGAATACCATACATCTAGACTATTTGTGCCTGCAGAGGGGTGGGAAGCTGTGCTATAGTCATTTGGAAGAGGTTTCACATCTCTGTGTGTGATCTCACCTATCTGAAAAAAAAACCCAACAAAACCCAAACCCAAATGCAACCAAGCAGAAAATCACAAAGACTGCTGCCACCAGAATCAAGCAATAAAGACACTGTGCATCCTTGGGAGGAGAGCCCTATCAGCCCAGATTACAGTTGTTTATTCCAAGGCACCAGATGTGCCATAGATACTTCAATATCTCTGAAGCTTGGAAAAAAACAGGCTAACATCCAGCTGATAAAAGACATTATCTTAGGAGGTTTTTTTCTCTTCCTTACAGCTTTTTTTCTAGAGATCAGCATTCCAGCTTTTTAGGTTAGATGGTAAGTACTGTGAAGATGTGGAGTATACAAAAGTCTCTGCTTAGTCTAGTTTAGTAGTAGCAACAGGTTGTAATAATTAAGTAAAAAGAAAAATCCACAATTAAAGAATAGTTCTATGCGTAACTAGCAAGACCAGATTTTGCTGAAGGACCACATCTAAACACAGCCATTTCACATGCTAATGTATGGAAATTAACTCACCCATCTCCACTGCAGAATGAAGGGGTGTTATTGATGAATGCTTTACACTCCGATTCTGCAAATGTGTTTTCATGCATTTCTCTTGGTGTGTGTCACTTAATTGTTGATTTGACTGACTTCAGAGCAAGTTAAATCCAGAAAGATAGGACAGCAACTAAGTGCTTAAAGGGCTGAGAATGTACACAAGAGTTCACAGAGATTATGGGTTTTCACGGATTTACATGAAGTTTGGAATTACTGCTGTATTCAACAGCTGATGATGTCAAATAGTGCAGAACAACTCTGTACTTGTTAGTTGCCTTCTACAGTGCCAATGGCTTAGTGAGAAGGATTGAGAGGGAAAACTAGGTAAGTTTTTAGGAAGTATGGTGGGGAGGGTGGAGGAGTGAGGCACAGCACTCTTCTGACACATGCTTCATGTTATCGTAACCACTGTGTAATAATGTAAATGTTTAAATTTTAGGATACAGAACATGTTTGCAGTATCTGTGGTAGGAGAGTTTCAGCAATTACTCTGTCCAGATTTGCCATTATCAGAGAACTTCTTGTAGTTTAACCCCAGCCGTCAACTCAGCCCCACGCAGCCACTCCCTCACCTCCCTCACAGCGGGATGGGGGAGAGAATCAGAAGGGTAAAAGTGAGAAAACTTGTGGGCTGAGGTAAAGACAGTTTAATAGGCAAAGCAAAAGCTGCGCACACAAGCAAAGCAAAACAAGGAATTTATTCCCCACTGCCCATGGGCCGGCAGATGTTCAGCCATCTCCAGGATAGCAGGGCTCCATCAGGGGTAACGGTGACTTGGGAAGACAAAATGCCGTAACTCCGAATGTCCCCCCTTCCTTCTCCTTCCCTCAGCTTCATATGCTGAGCATGACATCCTATGGTCTAGAATATCCCCTGGGCCAGTTGGGGTCAGCTGTCCTGGCTCTGTCCCCTCCTGGCTCCTTGTGCCCCCCCAGCCTGCTCGCTGCTAGGGTGGGGGAAACAGAAAAGGCCTTGGCTCCCTGTGAGCACTGCTCCGCCGGAGGGAAAACATCCCTGCGTTATCAGCGCTGGCTCCAGTGCAAATCCAAAACACAGCCCCATAGTAGCTACTGTGAAGAAAATTAATTCTATGCCAGCCAAAACCAGCACAGAAATTTCCAGAGTGGACAGAAATTACATAGATTGTCTAGAAGTTCTGCTTTTAAACCAGCAGAAAACACTTGACAGGAATCTTATGTACACAGGGTCCTATTGCTGGCAGTGCTGCTAGCCTGCTTGGTAACCTATGGCAAATCGCTTCATCTTTCTGTGCTTTTATCTCCCGTCAATACTGATGCGCGGTGCTAGATGTTACTATTACTCTGTAGCTCTAGTAGTGTCCCAGGATGCTCGTGTGATAATTATACTGCAACTTGCACGATACTTCTCTTTCTGCTAAGAAAGGAGGAAGGTCACTAACCAGGTGGTGAGACAAAGATGTTCTAAGGTATCTTTGTGACAGGTTTAGTGATGCTCACACTGCCTTAAGTCAGGAAATGGTGCACGTTGGACCATGACAGCGCATGTTGTACTGAAATGATGCACGTTGGACCACGACAGTGCACGTTGGGACCATTACGGTGCATGCTGTACCATGACAGTGCACAGAACACACGCCTTGCCGACGAAGCCTTAATTCTGTCAGCGTTGAGCGATGACCCCACATGCTGAGCACAAAGGGCCTTCTCCCGCCTTGCCGAGGGCCGTGCCTGTCCGGGAGGAGGGTGTCAGGCAGAGGGACCTTGACCAGCTCTGGCAGCCGGGCTCCACCAGCCCCTACCGTGGTGGCCGAGCAGGCCTTTACCCCCGGGCCGGCCTCCCCGGCCCATTTTAACTTGGGACGACCCGCCAGGCCTCGAAGGTCGATGGCGGCGGCTTCGTCCCGCCATGCGGGGCGGCACGGTCTCAGGCAGAGGGCGGGGGAGGGACGACGACGACGGGGCGAGCGGCCCCCCTCGCCCTCCACCACGCATCATGCCCACGGGCAGCGGACTCCCGGAGACCCCGTTCACAGCCGAGGGGGCGAGCGGCCGTTCCGAGGGGACGGGCGAGGGGGCGAGCGGCCTACATTGCCCGGCGTTCCGCGCCGAGGGCGGCGCCACCGGAAGCGCGGGGCGGACTACTTCCGGTTGTGCGCGAGCCCCGAGCGGAGGCGAGCCCGCGAGCCCCTGCACCCCGAACGAGACAAGATGGCCGGGCTGCCCCGCAGGATCATCAAGGTATCCCCGCTGCCCGTGTCCCGCGGAGGGGAGGGGATGGGATGGGATGGCGGGGGTGGGGGGGAGAGCAGCTGGGCCGGGCCGGGCCGGCTCCCGCGTTGCGGGCAGGGTCGTGCGCTGTTTCCGGTGGCAGGGCCGCTCCCCAGGCCTCCTCTTTCCTCAGCCGGGCGAGGCGGGGAACGGGGACATACGGGACACGGACCCGGTCGTCACGGGAGAGAGTGGGGCCTTGGTTTGTCCTGCGGGGGGGGAGGGTGTCCCGGGCCTGGCGGTGGGGAGCGGCTGGGCCCTCCTGGCGGCTCGGGAGCGGGCCCGCCCGGGCGGCTGTGGCGGTACCTCACGGCCACTGCCGCCCGTGGGGTGCCTGTTCGCCCCTCGTGGGGCCCGCAGCTTGGAAGGCAGCGGGAGCAATCCCCCTCCCGCCCCCGCCTTCCGCCCGCAGGTGGGCAGCGAGTAGTTAAATCTGAGTTCCAGCGGGGTGACGAGGGCGGCCGTACCTGTAGGCGGTTCGGCGTCTTGCTTCGGGTTTCGTCTACCGGGGTTTGTGAGGGCTCTGGGGCTGATCTCGCCTGACAACAACCCCCCCTCCCCCCCACCCGAGGGCAACGTCAGGATTAAGGCTTGAATGATTTGGAGTCGCTCAGCAGAGATAGAGGTGGCTGCGCTGCACGCTGTCCCAGGGTAGATTGGTCCTGTGGCTGGCGTGGATGTTTGTGCTGGGCTGCTGTCTCCCACTGGATTTGCGAGTGGTGGGAATTGAAGGCCTCACGTTGGTGATCGCTCCTTTTACAAAAGTTACTAAGTGATTCCAGTAAGGTTTGTTAGCCCTCACGGGAAATTACAGTGCCCTTGTTATTCGTGGCATTCTTTCAGTTCATAACACCGTGCAGCTGTCTTGGTTGAGCACACCATGTTGGCAACCATTGAAGAGTGTAGAATATGTTAAATAGTGGGTGAAAAAATAAAACTGGGTTTTCTCTAAAAAGTCGGGTTATCTAATAGGTGATAGAGGAGATGAAGTAACAAACAATACGGCAGGAGTAGTGTTTATCTTGTGTGAAACAGACTAAACTGTGATTACTGCTCAGAATTGTAGTGTTTATCTTGTGTGAAACAGACTAAACTGTGATTACTGCTCAGAATTGTAACCAGTAAAAATAACGAAGGCAAATCCTACAGAATGAGTTTGATGCTCATCTAGCTGCCTGAGTGCGCAGCATGCAAAGCTGAGTATATTTCAGGTGTGAGAGGGAGCACTGATTCATAATACAGAGGAACTGGTATTCATCACAGAGTTGTGGTAAGAGCTCAGTTGTGAGGCTGGTGTCCATGTTAAATTTTTTTTAATAGCTCTTGACAGTTCCCCTGCATACAACCAAGAAGCACACCCACTTGTAAGCTGGGGCATAAATTTTCTTCTTGGCACTTTTTTTTTTTCATGTTTTTCTAGAAAAAACCTGGAGCAATTCCCACGACTCATTTCAAAGATGTGTGATGGTATGGGAATGTTTCTTCTCCTCGTGGAGAGGGGAGGTGGAGGGCAACAGAAGAGAGACCTAGAAACTCTAGATTTCCTCCAGAAGATGCCCCTTAGAGTTTTTGGGATTATTATGTATTACAGGGTGGTGCATACGGTGTGCTGTGTATTTCCATGTATACATTCTAAGTTGTCTGCAGCCAGTCTAGAGCTTTTAAATCTTGGATCGGTTGTGTTAGATGACCGATTCTTTAGCTCCTGCGCTGTGCATGCATGCGTTAGGTTGCCAGATGTGCATATGGTCCAGGACTTGGCTCTGACTAGTTACTACAGTCTCAAAAACATGCAAAGTCATATTTTGAAATACCGCAGCTGCAGAGGTGCAGACCTAGAAATATGCCTGCTTGAATCTTCAGGAGTCTTGAGTGAGAATTGTTTTGACCTTTTCTATCCTGCCAATCTTGATGTTAAATTTCCTGTTGCTGGTTGCCTTAGAGGGAGGAGAGGGAGTGAACTCTGCTGCTAGTGAGAATTTGAAAGATCAGGAAAGGAAATGGACGTGGGAAAGAGAGAGAGGGAAAAGAAAAGAGCTTTAGAAGGGTGAAGTAACTCCAATAACAAGAAGATTTTCTTGACACACAGGAATAAATTTGATGATAAGTGGCTTGGGTTACTGTTAGGAAAAGACCTTCTCCCTTTGATCCACATGCAGCCTTTGTGTTGTCATCCAAGGGAGACTGTCGATGGCTGATTTGGGATAGGAGTGCATATTTGGACTGTAATGAAGTACAGAATCTGGCTAACTGCTCGAAATGCAGTTGGCGTTCCTTGTCTTGACCGACTGCTGGCAGATGGCCTGGGTCTCAGGTTGACTAGCGGCCCTGTACTCCTCAGCCTGCTTTTTCGCTATGTGCAGGCTCTCATCTAGCCCAGTAGGAGAGCAGTAGCTTTCCTTGTCTCAGCAGAGAGGTCTATATTGCCAATACTTTCCCCAAATTCAATTAAAAGGTGACAGTATAGATGTTGCAAAGCGGTTGTTATGGAAGATACAGAATTACTCCTGGTTTGCTGTCCTCAGATTACTTAGAAACACCGACTTTAAAAAAAGGGGGGGGGTGATGATCTGTAAGCTCAAGAGATGACTTGCTTTAGGGCTATGACTTAGTGTTAGCACATCAAAAATGGTGAGTAGAAAATGATGATATAGTCTTGAATCTTTAAAGATATAATCAGAATTGGAAAACCTTCTATCTTGTGAATAGAGAAGAAGAATTTTTATTTTCTTCAATAGTCCAAAACCCAAGGTCCTCTGAGAATCACCTTGACAAGAAAAATCTATTAATGTAAGATAAAATAAAAATGCGGTACAGCACATTTACATAGATGTGTGGTTTTGATGCTGTAAACCTTTTTCCTACTGCACAGTATTAAAAAGCAAGCCTTTGCAATATACACAATAAATAAGCCCAGAGATTTTTACTTTCAAGTACTTATTACACCAATTCTCTCCAGTGTTGCAAAGTCACGTAGCTCCAGTCGAGTAAGGAGTTGAATTGCATCTGACTTTTTTTTTTTTTTTTGGCTGACATTCAAACCACCTCATTGCTGTGTCAAGTGCTGTTGGTATATATGAATGGGACAGGCAACACTGCCTCGTGTCATCTTTTCAAATGTTTTTTCTGCTGTTTTCACTGCTGCAGTGATCTCATCATTCATGATTTGATGTCCAGGTCTATGTGTTAACTGTGTAGCCAGTTGTTAGTAGCTCTTCTGTTACTGCAGCTGCTCATATAATGAAGTAAACCATCTGAAGCAGTATCTGAGACTCCTTCAAATTTTTTTTATTAACGAATTTATCAGTGTTAAATTACTGAGGCTTTGATTTCCTCCCCTGCGTGGTAGCATGTTGTCTGAGATATTCCTTCCTTGCTGTTTACTGCGAGAAGCTGTTTCCACATTGCTGCCGGTGAGCTCCTGCTTGCAGTATTTTTCAAGAATCTGGGTAACATTTGGACTGCTGAGTTGTAAAATGCTACCTTAAATTGTAAAATTTCTGGGAGGCTTTATGGAGATTCTCATGTTGAATGTGGTGATAGGCACCTACAGCATTCTGTGTTAGAGGTCAGTATAATCAACTTTATATGTTTTTTAAAATATAAATCAGGTATTTAGTCTGCAACTTCCGTAGCTTTCTGGAAGTCCTTAAACAGCATTACTGGCAGCTAACTTGAAGTTTCTCACTTTGTCTTGGAAGCTATGGGCTTCTGTGGCATGACATCCTGTCTCCACACGAAAATTTAAGTCACCATTACTTTTTGATTTCTCTGACATTTCCAGCCATCTTACAATTTCCTGGGTAAAAAAAAAAATAAATAGAAAAGACTGGAGGTAAACTTACTACTTTTTCACCATATTTTGCATTTGTTTGGATGGTGGTTAGGCATAGAAAACATTACTTCTGGACAGTGCTGTTCCTTGGCATTTGTCAGAGAAGCTGTATATTTGGTCTTTGTGATGACTTTTTGCCCCTTGTACGCTGTTTGAATCTTGTGGATAACTTCAAATTTGACAGCAGGGTGAAAATTTCGGGAATTTTCAGAGGGTTTTTTTGTGCTGTTTTTCTTAAAACCACCTTCCCCCAGCCTCCCCAACAAACGTAGGAAGGTAGGAAGATAATACATATGCTACTTTGCATCCCTCATTGAGTCTTCGTGCCAGGTGACTAGTATAGCATAGCCTGGCTGTGGTAGTGGGAGGGCTGTATGGGCAGGTATTGGAAGCCTGGAGTTTGGCAGGACAGATCCTTTGTGGAGGTGTGGGAGGGAGGCTGAGAAGAAGGTGCAGGCTGAGAGGATAAGAAGACTTTCAAGTTAAACCAAGGCACCAGTTTTAAAAGGAAAACATGGGAGTCTTAATAAAAGATCTTAAAGAGGACACTGATAACTTTCCACACCCTTCTTAAAAAAAGCTTTCAATAGACAGTAAAGAATAAAAACTGAGGAAAAAACCAGCAAATAATCCAACTAAGGGCAAAGATCTTGTTTGGGCCACCTTCTTGTATAAAACTTGAGCAACTTTAAGGTACAAATCTACAGTACATCAAACTTTCTAAGTACTGATGCTAATTGATTTTTTTATTGCTTTGCATGCAGTTGTTTTACACTGTACTTGTCTGTCACATTTGCATGGCTTTCAGTGTATCATTAAAATTTGTTTTGTGTAATAGTTCAAAACAAAACCACATTTTTATAGTTATATGTGACTGGTAGGTTAATGGTGAGAAGCAAGTGGCAAATTTTGGCATAGATGTTGTGGTGGGTTGACCCTGGCTGGATGCCAGGCACCCACCAAAGCTGCTCTATCACTCCCCTCCTCAGCTGGACAGGGGAGAGAAAATATAATGAAAGGCTTGTGGATCGAGAGAATGACAGGGAGAGATCACTTGCCAATTACCATCATGGACAAAACAGCCTCGACTTGGGGAAATTAGTTTAATTTATTACCAATCAAATCAGAGTAGGATAATGAGAAATAAAACCAAATCTTAAAACACCTCAACCCCTACTCCTTCCCAGGCTCAACTCCACTCCTAATTTTCTCTACCTCCTCCCCATGAGTGGCACAGGGGGATGGGGAATGGAGGTTGAGGTCAGCTCATCACAGGTTGTCTCTGCTGCTTCATCCTCCTCAGGGGCAGGACTCATCACA
>JANZLQ010000065.1:12559561-12622500 GCA_026212715.1 Elanus axillaris | reverse complement strand
GGGGGACAGGGAGTGAGGGGTTTATTTTTTTTATTTTTAAATGTAGAGCTTTTGACTGAAACTGTAATGTTATGCTGGTACAGGACACCATAAGAAGCAGGACAGGATACCATTCTTTAAAGGTGAGAAAATTGTTTTCTGCTTGTGCTTGCTACGTCTGAACACTTGTATGACAGAGCTAATCCTGTTTAATAAGCAGACACTCATTTTATGAGAGTCCTGCTTTTACAGTCCTGGTTTTCTCAGAGTCAGTAATCCAATTTTTATTCACTTCCATCTACAAAACAATTCAAATTTCCACATACTGATTCTCTTTTTAAAATGAAGAGGCAAGGAAAAAGGAAAAGGAACAAAAAAATTGTCAAAACTGAGGGGATCAGAAAGGAAATAGTGTGATAAGGTTTCTGCTTTGCCACAAGGGCCTGCTATATTACTTTCTATGTATCCATTAACCTCTGAAGAAATGGATTGACATGTCAACCATTTCATTAGAGCAACACAAGAAGAATGACTCGGTGCCTAACACAGAGCACTCAAAGGCAACAAGAAAAGGTCCTGTTCCTGCCTGATACATCAACAGTCTGTAAGAATCAGGGCTAAATTTGACCAATGTGAGGCTAAGATCCACCGAAGTGTTAGTTCACAGTATTCTGCCTGAGACACCTAACTTCTCAGTCTTTCAGAGATGCTGAGCACCAATAGCTCCTGTGAAGAAAACTGCATTTGTGATTGTCCACCATAGTCATCAGCATCCAAAGCTAGCCATCCAAATTTTGAAGATTTACTTTGCAAATGTAAAAGTCTCAGTCTCTAGGACTCAAAAGTTGTGTTTGAAGTGTTTGCGTGCCTCTTGATACGATTACTGTTCCTGTGACACTAGGATGCAAAATTTGTGATGGAACCAGAGGTCATTGGCTAAGTAATCCACTAATACAAGTAAACATGCTTGCCTTACAGAGCTGCTCAGCTCTCAGATGTTCTCAGATGAATACCATTGAAAAAAAAAAAACCACCATGTTAGTGTTAGGAAACAAAAATAACCAAAGGCTCAATACAGTATGCACTTACAGATTCTATTTATGAACTGATACAGTGTGAGGTCCAAGGAGTACACATAAGAGAGCAATGTATATATTTATATATCTCTCACACATGCATACAGTTTACAGTATTGTGCAATTAAAGGGTCTATGTGTTTCTGACCTTCTATTTTTCCTCATAGCATTCTGTATACAGCTTAGCTATTATATTTGGTCTAATGCAAACAACTACACTACCACAGATTATCTGTTACTAATTACTTCTGTATCAGTTTTCTTTTTTCCTGTTGTGTAAAGCACTGGTTTTTTAAGTGTATTTCTTACAGAGATCCCAGCCTTATATCAATAAGTTCTCAAATACTCTTGTAATATCAAACACTGAGTTGTTGCCCAGCCCTCCACACAGCTACATATCACACTGCATGGTTGAGTGTGCTCCATTTCTGCTGGAGGACACAGTGGAGCAGGTGGGTAGAGTGGGATAGTTACTGAAGAGCCTAATAAATTTTTTTTCCAAGCTGCCAGGGTGTTTTAAAATAACAGTGCTGCTTTGAGGACAAGGAGCTAGAGAAGGTACAGAAGCAGGCAGAGACAGGGCTCCCTTAATGAAATGCTCACGATTTGATAAAAGAGTAACCCTGTCCAGGATGCTTGGAGCTCTCCCTTTCCTTACAGGCTTGGACTCTTACTGTTAATGTTTCAATCTGGGGACAATGCAAAGGACTTTTGTTGGGGCTTGGATTTGTTTGGGGGTTTTTTAACATGAAGACCATTTCTTGCCCATAAAGATATCCACAGCTTACATATCACTCTCTTTTTCACTTTTTTCTTAAAACAAGATTTTACAACATAATAGGATATCTCAGAATAATAAAAGGGGCCCCTAGTGCAGAGCTAGAACACCCAGACACCACAGCAACAAAGTAGTTCACTGTTGAAAAGTCTCCATTAGACCCCCAAGAATGAGCTTGCTAATAACCATTTTGTTTTCAAATAGTTGGTCTCACAGATCTGCACTCCATACTTCCCAAGATAGTGACAGTTTTCTTCCAAAAGTTCAAGTTTCTGGCAATTTATTCCTTCCCTTACAAGTCTGTCCATCTCTCCGGTCTCCTCAGCATTTCAGCTGTTATGGAAATTGCACCAGCCTGTTACCACACTAGAACTGTTTGAACTCTTGAGTTCAGAACACACCAGAATCAGGGTCATTTTAGGCTACAGTCTTTGCTCACATCTGCTTCACTAGAACAGAAAAATGTGATAGGTGATTTCCACACAAGATCTTAGGTGCTTGCCTAGCACATCAGGTAACAGAGCCAATATTTATTAGCAATTTGCTCCTCATCGCTGCTACCGAGTTGTGAATATTATCAGGTGGTGAAAAAAAACCTCCTTTGCAAAAGCACAAAGCATTAGGCTTAGTCTCACATCTAAGATATACCTGGGATCACAAACTCAACATCCTCTTGTTGATCTCATTTGGAAAGCTTACTCTCAGATCCTAGAGCACACCTACCAGATTGTACCTTGAAGGCGGCACGTCTGAAGACAGACAAGTACGGTACTGTTGGTGACCATTCTATCCCAACAGTCCAGCACACTGAGAATTTATCAGCAATGTAAGACATCCGGCATATGTATCATATCCTGTGTGAGGGCCTGAACTACGTATAGCTTTCTAGGCATAAGCTTTATTATGTTCCACCGGGCATTCACAATAGAATGCTCATAGTGCAAGAAACAGAGAATGAACCCTTAGCCAATGGTTGCAGCACTTGGTTGGGTGAAGGACAGCAAAACCAAACAACTTCAGTAAAAGAAACTGGCAGTGGCAACCTGTCCTTCACCGGCTAGCTGGGAGAGCACTGCTAAGCATGTTGCCCTTGCCAAATCATTCACCTTTTATGCTAGGTGAACGCCCCTGTGTCTAAAGCAGGCTTATGGGGTTTGCAGCACAGGAAGTGTAGAATGAGTCTGTGTTAGTCTGTGGTTATGCACAGGGCCATAAGGGTGCAGAGGACCTTTCACCTGCTGCATGTACAGGCTTGCCAGGCTCCCTGCACCATGCACTGTAGCAGCCCTTCACAAATGCAGTAAATCAGATCTGCTACACAGAACATGTGGAGCATAACCCCAGCACATCATGTGCAACAATCCCCAATAACAGGTAAAAGAACAGAGTAACTTTTGTGGAGTTCATTCCAAGATTCTGAATATAGTGAATTAGGTTCAATCCATGAGAGATAAATTGATTCCTGCACCCGAACTTTTATCCAGAAGCATTCAAACTTGGCCTATTCTACCTATGTAACACAAGCTCACTGGTCATGCCATGCCACCCAAAAGTGCCTGATGGTTAAATATCTAGGATATAGATTACCAGACTGGGTCCTGTCCTACCAAAATATTGCCACTTGTCCTTTTTGTCTCTATTCTGCTAGTTGCTTTTTGACCCAGAATAGAGCAGAAATTGAAGAAACAGGTAATTCAAGAATTTTCAGGGAGAAACCAGTCCTGTGTGCAGTATACATGTGTTTATAGGCACCAGAGTGACCTTCATTACCCTTGGAGGCATAGGAGAAACTGAGTTTTTATTCTCTTCAAGTGCCTGCTTCCCTGATTCATGTTACCTTTTCACCCCAGTTCACGTTCTTGCAAGGAGCATGAAAAAGCAAAGAAACAGCCATGGACAGCTAGGGGCAGTGTCCTGTTTTCCAACACAAAGCAGAGGGCTGTAGGCATTCTTCAGAAATTGAAAAGCTAGCAAAAAAGGGTGTGTTGGGGTATATGAATTTTACCTTCATAATTACCCTGTTATTTAAAGCTAATGAATAATTACTACAGCAACCTTGCTGTCATACAGTATACACCTACTCACCCACAGCTCAAGATGAAACCAGAGAATCACATTTGGGGCCCAGTCCTCCAGATACATCTTACTGAGTTTAATGCTTAGTTTGCCAGCATCTTGTGGCATTAAGCACCATTTACTAAATCAGATCTTTCACTGGCATTCAATGGTCTCAAAACAGTTTCAAGTTAATCACATCGGGCAGGGGGGTATACTTCAAAACTCTTGGCAGTAACTCTTCTATTCATGTTTACATCCACCTACTGATTCTTTATTGGAATTTCTTCTAGAATTTAAAACTTCCCTTCAGAGGTGCTGCTGACAAAGAAAATACAAAACAAAAACCCTCATTAGTACATGTGATCCACAATAGCTGAGAAATCCCAAAAGTGAAAGTAAATTTAAGCAAACTGAGTGAGCTGAAAATTTTCACAGCATTTACAACACTAAAGCTTTGAAAAATTAAGACACTGGAGGTCTATATTGTCCGCTGCAAATCTTGCAATAGGGCCAGTACTAGAAGAGTTAAAATAGCTCTCCTGTAAGCAAACTGTCTCCACTAGTCTTTTAAGCAAAGCAGATTTTCTGACTACTGTGTGCTTCTGTATGAGAATCATATTAAAAACAATATTTGAAGAACAAAAAAGATGGAAAAAACTAACCTTGAAGGTGCTTTCCCCATATTATCCCCTCCCCAAGCAAAATACAGGAGAGAGGCTGATTCCTGTAAAGAGAAGTGCAAAAGCAGATGAAATGCCACTAGGATTCTGCATTACCAGAAAGGAATAAATACTTTTTACCCTAATGGAAAGCAGGTAGACTTTATTCACCTGCATTATCAACAATGAAACCACTTTCATACACAAGGAAAACAGAAATAGGCCTGCTTTAGGCAAATGTGGGATTTTTTTTCACGGGGGGGGGGGGCAGGTTGGTACAGTTGGGGCTCGTGATGAGGTCTGAGAACTCACAGGGTGGTGGAAGCATTAGTGTACAGAGACTTTAGGCCAGTAATGAGTCCAGGAAGCAGAGGCATGTGGGATGCTGACACTCAGCGTTTATTATATGGCAAGGAAGAGAAGAATTCGTGCGGAGGCCAGCTACTGGAAACCACAAGTGCAGCCTTCTATTTATGATATTTGACCTTTGCTTTACAGTTTAGCAGGCTTTATTGCTAATTCTTTTTTTTCCTAAAAGGCAGATGTTATATTCAGGACTTTCTCCAATGTAGTTATTTTACAGTGACACAATTTTGATCTAAATGTTCTGAAATCTCTCTGACAATATGACATCTACTTAGGTAACCAATTTATTGTAATTTATTGTTATTGCTGGTTATAGCCAGTTCTTTACCTAATTGCAGCTAATGAATTGATAGACCCTGGAAGAATTTGTGCCAAAATGTGATGTACTGTTATAAAATTTTTGAACTGAGTCTTTGTGGTTTTCTGAAGTAGCTTTATCCCAATGTGTAGAAGACAGTTTTCACTGATATGTTTCACTTTCTCCTGCTGCCTCCCCCTTAAAAATCAAAGCAAAAACATGCATGTGGTTTACTTTCTTGTGTGCAACTTACCAGTTCTTGGTGAAGGAGATCAGTGTGAGCTTTCCCTTTATCCCACTCTGACAGAACAGGAAAGAATTACCATTTGGCAAGTAATTATAGCTTGTCTGCGTGCCGATATGCTGCTTTAAGTTTTGCCCTATGCAGCTGAAACTCTTAGTTTCTATTTCATATCCCCAAATTAATCCAAACTATTAGATGTAGTTGGAAGGTAATGGCGCTGGTAGCTGGCCAGGGTTTCCTGCAATCAGAATAAAAATAAGAAACAAGTGTATGGAGTATGAATTGAAATGCTGAAGTTGGTGATATACTTCTGTGTTTTTTGCAGAGAGCCAGCACAAGGTGGAAAAGTTACCACCTAGTTAAGTTACATTAACCAGAAGTTCTCAAGGTGATTAGCCTGTGGTTCACGTTGAACAAGCCTTACTGTACAGATCTAGCCTGGGCTGTGCTGGCACAAAAGTTTTTGTGCCACTGCAGTGAACTTGGACTGAGGGACTGATGTGGCTCAGAACTCTGCAGTAAAGGTTATTTCTTAAGCCAGATCAGTTCTGTGATCTCATTTGTTGTTTGACTTTGCAAACGCTTGGGTTGATGAAAGGGGTGCATAGAATGGTGACTGTACAAATTAGCACTGCTGCTGAGAAGTTAGGGCTTCCCATTTGGGCAAACCCTTGCATTTTGTGAGGAAAGGATAAAGTGGAGTTAGTTACAGATGTGAGTGAAGTTAATCAAGAAAGACTGAGAACCAGGCTGAAATGGTGGGGAGAAAAGCAATTTGACTCACTTGTAAACTCAACAGCTGAAGCCAATGAAGAATGGGATAAAGGACTCACGCAAATTTTTTTTAGTTATTGAGAGTGGAACTTAGGTGTAACTTTTTTTTTTTTTAAACTCTTAGCTTTTTGCTATTGGTAGTGACTTTTCATCTGCTTTAGAAATCTTCCTGGAGGACTTGGCAGCAAATGTCTGATCTCCCCTAGGAAGCAAGTATTGAAGAGACTGATGAGCGATGATTCAAACTGAAAGATATCTCTTTTTCCTCATCACATCTTCTCCCACATAAATTGGTATGTGTGGCACCCTCCAAGTGATAAGTGTTATCATTTCAACTATAGCAGAAAATGGAACTAGTGGCTTTCGTTTTAAGTCTGTCATGTCTTTTTGAAAAACTCTAATTTGCAGTATCATCTGTGAAGTCTGAAACTGTCTACCACATCCTCTCTAAAAGTGCTTCTGGATACAACAGTATAAACACATTTCAGATTAAAAGTTACCTTGTGATTTATGCTGTAGTGGGTTGACCTTGGCCAGGTGCCCACGCAGCCACTCTCTCAACCAGGCAGGGGGAGAAAATAAGATGGAAAAAGCTCATGGGTTGAGACAAAGACGGGGAGATTGCTTACTGATTACCATCATGGGCAAAATAGACTCAACTCGGGGAAAGTCAATTAATTTATTACAAAGTAAAATAGAGTTGGATGGTGAGAAACAAAGACAAAATGAAAACACCACCTTTGCCCTCCTTTTCCCACAGTCAGCTTCAGTCCTTTACTCCTGACTCCTCTACCTTCCCTGTCCCTGATGGTTGCAGGGGAATGGGAGTTTGTGGTCAATATGTAATGGCTCCTCTCTGCTGTTCACTCCTCCTCATGCTTTTCCCATGCTCCAGCGTGGTCCTCTCTGTGGGCTGCAGCGTGAATATCTGCTCCACTCCCGTCCACCGTGAGCTGCAGGGAATCTCTCCTCACCCTCCTTCTCTGACCTTGGTGTTCACGCCAGGTTTGCTTACATTCCCCCCCCCCCCCCTTACTATTCTCTGTGTGATGCTTTCTGTCCTTTCTTAAATACATTTTCCCAGGTGTGCCACCAGCTTGGCTGACGGGCTCAGCTGTGCCCTGCAGCAGGTCAGTTGGAGCTGGCTGTCTCTCACAAGGTGCAGCCCCTGGCCCCGTCCCACTGAGGTCACCCCCAGAGCCCCCCTGCTACCTACAGCCTGTACATATGCCTAGATGGTTATGCAGTTAAATTAGACCATACCAAACATGAGTTTTATGTCCCAAAGCAGTGAGGCGGGCTGATGTGTGTTTCTTTCAATCTGGATGCCTCTTTCATTTTACCATTAACTTTCTTCTAGGCCATCTTGGGACTATTCATGCAGCATTGCATCCTATTGTTCCTTTTATAAATGGCCAAGGCTACCAAAGAAGTTTGTTTTGTAGCCAGCTGTTAGGAGACGCTTGCTTGTAGCACCTATGGAAGAAACTTACCAAGAAATTGTTCAAATTTCATTCATTTGTACTGGTGGAAGATGCTTTCACCGACAGCCAATGCCAACTGTTCATCGGTTTCTGTTGGAAGTTACTGTCCTCTACTAGATGGCAGTGGAGTTTGTATGCTGTTGGTCAGCATTTTTGGGGTTAAAAATCTAGTTAAAAGAGCCAACTTCACTTTTCCTGAGTTGAATTGGGAATGCTGACAGTTTTTACTTTCTCAGTAGATTTGCAGGATGGTGATTTCTGGCAAGGGGGCAGCAATAAGCACTGGGAGTTGAGCTGTAATTCCTGTTGCAGATTAAGTCTTATAAAGATACTCATCCATTATCTGTCTTCCCTGATCCGTTCAGAATAAAGCCACCTAGGGTTAGCTGAACCTACAGGTAAAGGTGGATATTACTGACATTTTTTTCACTGTCTGAAGTAGATCAGAGAGGGCTCGTACCTTGCCTTGGCCTGACAAAGTTGTATGGGTGTAACCACCATCTTAGTAGGTGATGCTGAAGGTAAATTACTTGACTGCTGCATAGAGAATTGAGCTAGTAAATGTGCTGCTGAAAATACAAGGCAGGAATCATTCCCCTGAGACTTGCATAAAGATGTGGTATGGTGCCATTTTAAATATTTAACAGCTCTAAGACCTGCAGTATTTTCTCTTTGCGTAAGAGGCCTTATTAATGTTTTCAGTTTTGAAGTTTCAGAATAATTTTATCACAGCTATGTTGACCTCTGAAAGACTTAATGATGTTATCTCTTTTCAAGGTACTAGCATAAAGCTGCTAGTCATAAGGATGCTTTTCTGTAGTCTCAACACTATAAAAGGTTGCTAGATAACTGTTTATAACAAGTAAGAAGATATACAGAGTCTTTGGTGTTTAAGACTTTTATAGATGGATGAAGACTTCAATTTAGTAGTTTACCATCTGTTACTGAAATTGGCTCTGTTGGTAGTTAAGCTTCTTTCTTTGGAATGAGGAGGTAGCCTCTGTGTTTCCTTTTTAGGTTGGTTACAGAATAGTAATCTGTTACGCTAGTATCTCACTGATTAATGCTGCAATATCAACTCTTTAAACCAGCCCTTTCAGCAAAAGGAGCAGTTTGTTCTCCCATCTTTCTGACAGCACGTGTTTGTACCCTCCTTTTTGATGGCACAGCTGTTTGTGTGTTCATGTGGTGAACTGCATCAGGGACTCTTCTCTCTTGCACGATTTTTTTTTCTTTTTTCTTCCAGATTGGCTACATGCTATGTTTCACCATAAGGTTGAGAGACAGCTCTACAGGCAAAAGTGAAGGTGCATAATAAGATGAAACGGAAAGGCAGCACAGCCTTTTTTCTTCCTTTCCTCAGTGGCCACTCATTTATCAGCTTAAAATGTTCAGGCTTTGTAAGGTGTTGGGATTTCTCCAAGCTCCTTTTTTTCTAATGGATGTTATGAATATCACCAGGTGATTTCACAGCTGATACTAAAGGACCCTGTAGAGCAGAAGACCATGTTAGATTTTGTCAGAAGGTGTATTCCTTCAATTATAACATCTCAGTACTACTAAAGACTATTGTATTTAACTTGTGGATTAATATGTAGGTTTTTTTGCTTGTTGAAGGTAACTGTATAGCAGTAATATTGAATATGAAATAAGAAAACTGGGGTGTTGGGAAACTGAGCATGCAGACAGCTGAATTGCTAAGTAAAGCAAATTTGGCTGAAGACGTGGAGCTTGGATTTCTTCTTTGAGCTATTTGTGCTGACTTTGCAAGCAAGCTTCTTTCTTAAATTCTAGTGGCCTTCATACAGTAACCTTAAAGTTCTTGTATTTTGTAGGTGCTAGATATTGCTTTATTCTTTTTTAGTCACCATCTCTTGTCAGGCAGTGTGAAATTTGTGGCGATTAACTATTGCCATAGTATAGGGAATGGAATTGCAATTGTTTTTCCAAGCAAAGAATATAGTACTCCTTTCTTAAAAGCATTGAAGAAGCTTTAAAAATTGTCTAATCCCATGCAATAATTTGTTCCTTCGTTATTGGAGTGGTCTCATGTCAGACAGGTGAAGCTTTAGAGATTTCAGTTCAGCTGCAGTGGCTCTGCTATGTAAGAAATAATGTTTGGGGTTTTTTTCTTTTTTGCAAATGCTTGCATACATGAGTTTTCTGATTGTAGTTATTTGCCAGTATGCCACTGTTTGATCTTGCCTTAGTCTGTTGATAGCAAGTAAGACTTCTGAAGTACATTTTTGTTTTCCAAAAATATAGCACACAGAAATCTTTTTTTGGTTGTTTTGACTGAGGCCTTGGCAGCTTGAGGCTTTTATAAACACTTCTGCAAGACTGGAAGTGATTAAATGGATTCCTTCTTTGTACGCTTGTTCATTTGTCCATGTGCTCTAACAATTGATTTTTGTGCATGTCTGTATGGAAGCATCTTCTGGGTTGTTCCGTTCCCTTCCTTAAAGAAGGGTTCTGTCTTTTTCTGGGTTTATGAACCAGGAGAATCCTGGTGGTTATGTCTGCTTTTCTGTAACTTTTTTTTTTTTCTTTCTACTTCCACCGAAAGCAGGATAACCAAACAAAAGCTAAAAGAATGAAACATACCCCCTGCAAATTGATCTTCCATGTTTGCATGGCTTCTCTCAGTCTTGGCAACCCAAAAAATCTTTCCCCCATCTCCTGCTCTGTCAGTCTCTTCTAAAGATCACAGCACTCTCTTCCTGAGGCTTCTTGTCCTCACAGGTTACTGTAAAAACAGGTTGAGGGTTTCTCTCCCCTCGGCTACAATTAGTTTTCAATTTAATGTCTTCATAGAAGAATAGCTATGCAGAATGTCAGCTACACCATCTGTCCCATCCGTATCATCTGTCACTCTACTTCAGGCCACCTGTGTTAATACGAACAGCTCTGCTTTTGCTTGTCAAAACACCTTCAACAGTTCTGTGTTTTTTAACCACTTAATTGAAGATAAGAAAGATAAAAGTGTGGGGGGCATAACTGGTTGTGAATGACAGTTTTGTGTTGGTTTTTTTTTATTTTTTTTAAGTACTGACTGTCATGTGTCTTCATTTTGGGTTTATTCATTTTCTGTAGTCAATGGAAATTATGACATTAACTTGGAATTGGAGAAAGTGGAGTAAAAGCAGGAGCGAGAAGACATCTCAATCTAAAAACATTACAGAGTATGACAAATAGAAATAACTGCCTACGGCAGCATGGGATACTTCATTAAGTGCTTTAGAGCTCAAAATATGTCCTGAAATATCTTCTGTAAAACTTATTTCGGTATGCTAGAGGAGAGCTAATAAGAAACACTATGAAGTGCTGTTCTGGAACACTTACTGGATGGAAATTTGTATTCCCATGAAAACAAAATTAACTGCTCTATTATAAAAGCATTTATTGTGAGTGACAGAACTGCAAAACCTGGTTTCTGTGAATTTGTCCTTTTTCCTCTTTAGCATGTTAATATTTGGGTGTCCCAGGTGTTTTTATCCTTATTGGCAGGTTTTTTTGCCAGGCAAGAATAGTACATACTTGGTTGGAATAAACTGGCCAAACAGCATGTAATACCAGAGTTCTTCATGTCTTTCTCTTCGGTAGCACTGAGCTTGGTGTATGTCTTAGCCACTGCCAGCTTACAAAATGTACAGAAAAGATGAAATTGGACAAAGGATTCAAAGGCAGTTTTGGGAAGAAATGGGCAAGTAACAGATTGCACAAAACTAACTTTTACAGCTAAAAAACTGTTGGAAAGATTTTGCCTAAAAAGGTACTGGAAAGTAAAGTATTGTATATGGTTGATCTTCCTGATTAGTTAAAAAAGGTGCGAAGTTAAAAGTGTAATTAGAAGTGATTTATATATTTATTTATTTTAACATCTCTAAGATGCTGTTTTTCATTGGGTAACCATCCTCCAGGGAAACTAATACAAAATTACAAAATAAGATCAACATGTAGTTAAACATTTCCTTGTTTGTAGATTGAGTCCATATCTCATGACTCTTGTGGGTGACTTTGAGGTTTGGGGGGAGTTGGGTTGTAGGTTGTTTTGTTGTTGTCTTTGTTTTTTGTTTTGTTTTGGGGTTGTTGGGTTTTTTTGTTTGTTTGTTTGTTTTTTGGTAATGTACACTAAGAAAACCAACCCCAAACGCCCGAAAATCTTTAACCAGTTCAGTTTCCTGATCTGGTGCCTAGTGTTGCCCTGTATACTGACAACTGTTTCTCCAAATATGACTTACTTCTCCAAGTCTTATGGCAAATCAAAATGATTTTTGTATCAGCATGTCTTTACTGGCCAGCTTACTGTAAAGTGTGGGAGTCAAGTCCCTGATATCGCCTTAGAACTGGACCTACTTTATGTTTAAGTATTTCATATGCTTAGACCTTAAAACTTTTTGATTTGTTTCTCCTTTTCTGTTCCTTTTCCATAGTTTCCTTCGAAATATATTGGACGTATTATAAATTTCTTCATAATCGAAGGGCAAAAGCCTTATTTCCTGTCAGAATTTATCAGGTGGTGTTGATGTATTTACATACAAACATTTCACATTCATTTAATAAATGGCATCTTTCTTGTGTTTTTCATAGTCTAACAAGCTTGTCTGTGTTATACTGTTTTAAAAAGATGCCTTTTCTGAACTGAAGATGCTTCTCGGCTTTTGCATAAAACAGTATTAGCCTGGTGCTTGCTTTCTCGGCATGATGGCTGCATCAGAGCCTGGTGGGTATGAAAGATGAGTGTCAACCAATTAATTCCCTCACAGATTTCTTGCAAGTATTCTTCCTCATCTGTGTTTGTAAAGAGCTTCAATTATGCCAATAGTGGTGGAGCTCCATGCGCAGCGCAGGAAGCGAGGCATGCTTGCTTAAAGCATTTTTCATCTAATATTAATGTTCCGGGGGAGCCTGTATGGCTTCTGAGTAGCCTCGGCACTGGTGTAGCTGTATGCAGCATAAATGCTTTTCTTCGCACACCCCTTTTCTGTGGTGTTTTATAGCAAGATAACTGCATCCACGTAACGTAGCAGCATCAAGGGCTCTCTGAACATGACGACGTGTGAGCAGTGGTATAGCCCCTTCAGTATAATGCGGTGCCCCAATTAAAAGAATCATTTTTCTCATACATGGGCTCTCTCATTGTTTAATGACAAATGGTTTTTAGTGGCAGAATGTGCAGCTCGCAGTCAGGCATTACTCCCTCAGTTACACTGGCAGGTAGAAGTGCTGATGCTGCTGCCAGAGAACTGCTGATTCTGGGTTATTTTAAGCCAGGGTTGGCTGCCCAGTATGGTTACAGTCAGCATACTGGCATAACTAGGGAGTTATGGGACCAGAGTGACTGAGTGGGGGCTAGGGGCTGCTGAGATCAGCCCGGCTCTTAAAATGTGTTACCCTTCATACTTAAAAAAAAAAGTCTTAAATTTGAGTGTGCCCATAAGAACCAAACCCATGATTTGCCTACTAGCATGTATCTGGCAAAGTCCAAGTGGTGGCAGCTGTGAAGAAGTTTAAAAATTGGGTCTTGTCGTTAAGTTCTTTCTTTTTTAGTTTCAGGTTGGCTTGCTGTATTAGTTTGTATTTGGCATAAGACACTGTTTCCTCTGCCAAAACTGTCAAACTGTAGTAAGTATATGGTCCGTCATAGGTGGAAATCCAAATGGTCCCATTTACCTGCGGCAGCACTTGTACTGAAAATTTGCTGAAAGAAATGGGGGATGTTTTAATGCATTTACAGGGATAATCTATAGTTTCTTACTCACTGATTTTCATACCACTGAACTAGAGCTTTAAGCATTTGTTGTAATTCTGCAGAAAAGCAGTTACTGTACAAGTAAATAACCAGCAGAATACAAATTGTGAGTATGTTACAGATTTATGTGTATCACTTAAAATATGCTTGCAGAAGTGAGTCTAGACAGCTTTAAGAAGCTTGGATGGCCTTCCAGTAAAGGGTGTAAGCGGCATGGGCAGCTAATGCCTATGCAGATAAACAGGCAATATGTAGTCACAACAAGGAATTAGATGAGATAAATTTATTTTATGTTTGCATATGTACATAGTAACAACTTCAGTATTATGATTTGTGGGACCGTGGCAATTTCGAGATGAATAACTGAATTTTGGCATTCATTACTGTGACTTCACTTCTTTATATTATATATTTGATTATTTTTTGCTAAAGTGAGGTGTTACTGCATCAAGTCAGCCATATCACTTAAGCGCTGTGTAAATTTATTTCTACAAAATGTCAGTATTGTAACAGCCCAGTTATGCTTGAAGAATGTATTAAGTCAGGTAGAGGTAATCGGTCTATTTTGTGCTTGTATTAGTGCTATTGTAGACACACAGAATAAATATGCTATAAAACCAGAATAATAAATTAATATTACACCTGCAAGTTACCATAGTTTTCATCCGTAGAAACAGCGTAATTTTTCTTTGTGAAAGGCAGCACAGAAAGGTGGTGAAAAAATTAACTGTACATAGTAAAAATGTGCTGGAGGAAAAGCAGGAAATGGGGCTTCAATTACCTGAGGAACTGAGGCTGCTGCAGGACTTCTTGTCCCTTGCTTAATGGCCTTTTGCCTGTTTTGGCCTTGGGTTCTTATTTAAAAGAAGGAGCAGAATGGTGCCTATAAGACTTGTGAAGGCTGGCAGCGGAGGAGAGGGAAAGATGTACGGGACTTGGTCGGTCGGTCCGCTCAGTGCCGTAGTGGGATGGATGGTCAGCTCTTAGCTATAGTCACAGCCTGGTGCCTGAGGGAGGACTGGTGCTGTAGGCAGAAGAACTAAGCAACAAAGAATACATATCTCCGTAGGAAATCAGGCTTCCCTAATTATACTGCTTACAGAACAACTTGCCTGTCTTCTGCTGTCTGATAGGGTGACTTTAAACATGGTTATACACACATGGAATGGGAAAGAAATGCTTTTGGTATTTTCATTGTGGTATTCTTTGAAGTGCTCTTAAGTATATTGAAAAAAATAAAAGCTTGGCAGTAGTTTAATCAAAAGTTAAGAAATTTGAGGATAGCTTAATTGCTATCTATTACTGTTGTGGCTTAACCTCAGCTGGTAACTAAGCTCCAGGCAGCTGCTCGCCCACTCCCCCCCACCGAGTGGGATGGGGGAGAGAATCAGGGAAAAAAAGTAAAACTTGTGGGCTGAGATAAGAACAACTTAATAGAACAGAAAGGAAGAAACTAATGATGACAACAACAATAATAAAATGACAATAATAATAAAAGGATTGGAATATGCAAAACAAGTGATGCACAATGCAATTGCTCACCACTTGCCAACTGATGCCCAGTCAGTTCCCCAACAGCGATCCCCCCAGGCCAACTCCCCCCAGTTTCTATACTGGACGTGACGTCCCATGGTCTGGAATACTCCCTTGGCCAGTTTGGGTCACTGCCCTGGCTGTGTCCTGTGCCGACTCCTTGTGCCCCTCCAGCCTTCTCACTGGCTGGGCAGGAGAAGCTGAAAAATCCTTGACTTAGTCTAAATGTTACTTAGCACCAACTGAAAACATCAGAGTATTATCAACGTTCTTCTCATACTGAACCCAAAACACAGCACCGTACCAGCTACTGGAAAGAAAATTAACTATCCCAGCTGAAACCAGGACAATTACATTGTGCTATAGAAGCACACGTTATTACAGCAGTTGAGGGATCTGAAAAGAGATGCATACCAGTTTACCACATCCTCATCTTCTTTCTGCAGATGTTCGTTGACTTTAAGGTATTTGTCTAACATTGTTTCTGTCGACATAGGCCAATAGCTCATAATGAGTACTTGTTTTTAAAATAGTTTTACAGGTGTTGTTTATTTTAAATGGGTTGTATTTGTTACATTGCTGCCTCTTCTTCTTCTTGTAGGAAACCCAGCGCTTGCTGGCAGAGCCAGTCCCTGGGATAAAAGCAGAGCCAGATGAAAGCAACGCACGTTATTTTCATGTGGTCATTGCAGGTCCACAGGATTCCCCCTTTGAGGGTGGGACATTTAAACTTGAACTATTCCTTCCAGAAGAATATCCAATGGCAGCTCCTAAAGTACGTTTCATGACCAAAATTTATCATCCTAATGTAGACAAGCTGGGAAGAATATGTTTAGATATTTTGAAAGGTAAGTGCTACCTTGTTTTCTTGCTTTTGATCTTATTATATACAGAAACTTGTAAATTGACCCTAAAAAGAGATTTCATTTGTTTAAAAATACCTTGCTTATTCTTTAATCTGGGAGAGGGAAACTTGCTGTTTCTGTAGCTAATGGTGAATATGGTATTTCATCTGATATAAATGTCTCTTCAGATAAATGGTCCCCAGCTTTGCAGATTCGTACAGTCCTGCTATCAATCCAGGCTTTGTTAAGCGCTCCCAATCCAGATGATCCACTAGCAAATGATGTAGCTGAGCAATGGAAGACCAATGAAGCCCAAGCCATAGAAACAGGTGATGTATCTTTACACTTTTTTCCCTACTTTTAGGAAGCAGCTGATTACTAATTGGTTGGGGGATATAAATCCTGACCTCTTGTTTTATGTCTGCACCTTGCAGAAACAATTATTGCATACAGTCACAGCCCACATACGCTGAATGTGCCTGCAGTTGCTCTGTTTTCAAGTCTGTGAGGCTTGCTAGAAGAAAAGCTCTCTCGATCTGTTTTATCTTGAGTTTTCATGATCCTAAATTGCAAGCATGTCTAATTTGAAATTGTGGTAAAATAAAAGTACACACTATTGCTTTTCCTCTGTAGTTTGAGGAACAGATTATCTGGTTTCAGAAAGTACATCTCTTCCATACCTGCTTCTGTTGCAGGCTGTAATGGATTGAAAGAATTACTACATTATGCCTGTTGACTTTTGGATCGACTGCAGTCAGGCCACTTCTATTATACATAAAAATTGGCAGCTGCTGGATTTCAACATTGCACTTAAAATCTGAGAACTGATATATTTTGTGTACTTGCAGCAGTGGTATAAAAGTGATCTTTAAAAATAAGTATTTAAAATTACTAGTAAGGCCTGAAAAGTAATACATCTTTTCTTAAATGTGTTTCTTTTTCTTTACAGCCAGAGCATGGACTAGGCTATATGCCATGAATAATATTTAAATGCGCTTTGAACATCAAGTGTGCATCACTTCTCCTGTTCTGCCAAGACCTCTTCCTTTTTTGTTTGCATTTAATGGACACAGTCTTAGAAACATTACAGAATAAAAGCCCAGACATCTTCAGTCCTTTGGTGATTAAATGCACATTAGCAAATCTGTGTCTTGTCCTAATTCACTATTGTACCGCATGAGCAGAGGCTAGAAGTATCATCTGGATTGTTGTGAAATTTTTTGAAAGCAGCAGCACATCTCTGCTTTTAATCATTTTTCCCGTCATGGTTTAAGTATAAGCACTGTGAATGAAGGTAGGCAGGGTTAGCTGCGGGGCTTTTTGTTTTCATTTTGTGGGCTCCTCCTCCCTTTTTATGGTGATGCTAATCGCATTGGTAAAAGCAGCTAACCAGTTATACTTTAGAATATACCCTCTAGCCCAGTCTAACTTAGACGCTGTAGATGGACAAGCTTCATTGTTTGAACAAAAAATGGGAACATTAAACATCCATCACCTTCACTAATAATATTGTGATTCTGCTGTCAAGTGTAGAAAAATCCCTCCAAGAAAAAGCTTGTGACCATTTTGTATGGCTTGTCTGGAAAATCTCCTGTAAATCTTGTTTTAGTAAAATATTTTTTGTTATTCTACTTTGCCTTTGTACAGTTTATTTTGCTGTGTTTTCATTTCTCTAATGTGACAATCGTATTTAAAAAAATTGAAACCAGAATTGACAATTTGTCTTCACCAGTCTGACAGATAAACAGTAAAGAGGTGGAGTTCTTTTGCAAGATTCTTTTGCTTCTGTTTGCTGACTTTTTTTATTAGCTTGTGTTATGTGGGTGGCCTTACCTGGCCAATTTAATACAAAATTGCATTTGGGGTGACTTTTAGAAACAAGCCTCTGATGTAACCATTGTAACCATAATTTTAGCAATGCATTAATATGCATTTTTGTGGAAATAACCATAATGAAGTAGGAGGTTGAAAGAAAATGGCAGCACTAATTATGAGTAATCTGCGTAACTTCTTTGCTGATTGTCATCAGATGTTAGGCTACGCAGTTTTCTAACTTCTGTAATTCCTGCCCTCTATTAACATGGAATACCAGTGTGTAGAACCACCGTTACAGCCAGCTTGTGTATTGACTGGTGTTTGCCTAACCACTTACAGCTAGCACCTCATATCACTGGTTTTCTCTACAAGCCTTATTAAGCTACTTGCTTGAGCAACTGGTCTGCTTAAATAGCAACAAAGCTTCTTTATTGGAGGGAAGGAAAGTGATTAAAAACTTCCTTCTCATCCTTGTTTTTTGTGTATGCATCTTGTCTGGGAGTCCAGCATCTTTTCTGGGAACCCATCTTATTGCTTCCCTTAATTTCTTGTATCCCTGTTCTCTTTCTATCCCAAGTCCTCTCCCTCACAAAAAAAAAAAAAAAAAAAAAAACAGGCCAAAAAATAAGAAGACAAAGCTTAAAAGCTTTTGGGGAGGCCAACCTGAAGTGTATAAATGACAGCTTGTAGTGGTTGCAGTAGGGAGTGTTTTGTCATGCAATTCAGGGGTATGGTTATGTAGTCTATTGGTATTCTCCCTCTTTCACCTCTTCTGACTCTAGTGTCATCTGAAATTTCTATAGAATGTGGTGTATTTATTGTGCTCTTATGTAAGATGAAGAATATCTATTAAAACTACGTTTTCCAACAGACAGTGCTTTCAGTGGTTAGTAACCGGTGTTGTCCCTCAGTACTCTTTGTACCATGGTTGAAGCTTGGTTCAGAATTCAACTTTTTCACCAGACGGAGCTATTAAAAAAAACTGTTTTAAAAGTAGTTTTTCTGTGTTGAATGTAAGCCAAAGTTGCATTCAGGGCTTGTAACAAATTGTTTGTTTTTCAGAGTGGGTAAGCACCGTTAACCCTGCCTTCTTGTTGCAAATGAGCATGTGTTTGCGTTTAGCTGGCGTCCATCCCGTATGTGCTATTAACATGGGCAACTTCTGTGGCAGGCAGCTGCGAGTACGTGAGTTGTGTGGTAGACCCTGGATTCACTTCACCTACCTCTTAAACCTTGTGTTACACTACATAGGCAGCGTTCCTCAGCTCCGTCTCTAGTGCAAGGACGAGCGGTACCCCGGAGGACAGTCCGACCCACCTAAGCATCCCCTTTGTAAGTGGCTTTCCCTTCCTTTGGGAGAGAAACGGGACCCGAACTGGCACTTACACAATTTAGCTGCCAACTCAGTGGGATGAGTCAGACCCAAGGTCATTTAGCAGATGGCTAGGTATTTGTACGTTCAGGGCTTAAAGCTCGGATAGAGTTGGCAGCTAATCAGAGGATGTAATTAAAACTGAGTAAGTTCTTGATGGAATATTGTTAATACACTAATAGAAAAAAATCCTCTGCCTCCATTTGCTAGTGACTGAATAAAGTGGATTACAGAACCGTTTGAGTACACAGTAGCCAGTATGTGTCTGTTGTTTTTTTTTTAACTGTCACAACAAATTTGAGATTTCATTAAAGAAGTCCATGCTGTCCGAGTTTGAACGTTTGAGTCCATAGTGATGAGATATCTGAAATTAATGGTGTAAAAGGATAGGTAAAATACTGTATTTGAAAGCTCTTTAGAGTCTTTTCAGATGGTAGTTGTAATGAAGGAATTTTTAAGTGCGCTTCCTAAAAACTGAAGTTTGTTTGTTGTAGGGTCTATTCACGCATATTTTAATCCTTTTAAAGTTGATGATATACGTTAAATATTATGTATTTAACTTTTAAACCTGATTTAAAGCCCTGTATAAAGCCAAGCTGGGAATTTCATTCTGTCTTATGCTGAGGAATGTGTGAAACTTGTGGGCTAAATTCTGTGAAGCCAGTTAGATAGAACTTTTTCCTCAGTTAAGCAGGTGTATATTCACAGCCACTATCTGAAAGTTGAAGTTACTTTTGTTGTCTGCCATTACAGCTGGTTAGCAAATGCAGCTATCTTTAAGGGAGCATTAGTTTTATTTCCAGTTCTAGTGGATGTTCATCAGATAAATTTACGGTAAATTTAAAAATGGGTTTCCTCTAGCATTACTGGTGCTATGTGTCAAACGTCCTGAAATTCTGAGCAAGAGTGGTGACGTTGCATTTCGTGTGTTAGTGTCTGGATAGTAACTGTGTCACTGTTGAGCCTGGGTTATCACATGGGCTCTAAAACCACACACGCAAAATACTTTTGCAGTAGTTTCTTTTAGACAAGAGGAGGATTTGGAAGGCTTTTATTTTTGCATAACCATTCAGTGGTGGTCTCTTACCGTGTAGCTGTGTTCTGTCACGTGAAGTGTATTATCACTGGGAACTGATGGAACAGGTCTTTTTGTATCTTAGCTGACTTTAGTCTAAACCAAGTGAAACGTTGCTTCTATAGCTTTCAAGAAAGTGTATTACCAACACGTTGAGATTATTGTGAAACATCTTAATGGACTAGTAACATCAAAAATTGTGACATCTCAATTTATGTACATTCCTTTGTGGGCTATTTTGGGTTTTTTTGAGGGTTACTCTTAAAGTAAAATGTCTGGTAGGTTTTGTCAATAACATGTCTTGACTGTAATGTAATATGACACTGAAATAAAAGGAAGAGTGGTTATTCATTACATAGACACTGAGCTTCATTTAACTGTAGTGGGCTGCCATCAGTGTGCAATGCAGGTTCCAAACAGTTCTTAATATCTCTTAAAATAAGGACGATAAACATTGATAAACTTCTTTCATAACGCTTTCCAATTGCTCTGGCCTTTTTCTTACTTGTATGGGGAGAAAAGACCAACACTTCTGTCCTAAAGCCATTGGAGGGGACTGCTGTACTGCACAAGCTCAGAGGATGGGTTTGCTGTGGGATTGTTGTCTGCCTGTGTTTAAATTTGCCTGTTTCAGTACAAGACTTGCCTGCTTCAGTGCCGTTTGGACAATTTCTAGTGCAATCAATTTGACAGATCTATTAAGCTTTGCTAAACCATGCTACGTTCTGAGCATGGCATGAAGTTAATGATTACATGTCTGCTATGATGGATTTTGTACTGTGTATTGCAACCTGTCCTGTCAAAGTGTGTAGGAAGATTTTTAAAGCAAATATCTAATTGTTATGTTGCACTGAAGTACATTAGAATAGCTGCATCAAGCAGCTAACTGCTTTATTGGTGGCGTTTGCTTTCGTAAACTCCCCTTAACGCTTACAGTAAGGTGTTAGGTGTGAGCAAGTAGACTATTTGCTATTTGTCTGCAGGGCAGAAAACTAAGGATAAAAACTGCTCGGATTTGAAGGGTGGTGGTGGAAGCTGTCAGCTGAACACTACCCACTGGATGACCTGTCTTAGGAAAGGGAATTACATCCCAGGATGACTCACCGGGGTAGCTCAGGATGTTGCTAGGGAGTTGTCACCATTCATCATCGCTGAGACGCTGAATACTCAAAAATCCTCAAGGTAGTGAGCACTAGGAGGTACGTACAGTACCTGCGCTTCGTCTGTTGCACCGCACAAGCCTTCCCAGATACAGACTGATGCAAGTGTAGCATGTAACAGAAAGATTTTTATTTTTTTAAAAGGAAAATGTAAATCATTTCACATGGGAAACTCAGCTCTGACTGGAGTACTTGTTGCAAAATTGTGTTTCAGACACTCGGCTGTAGGTTGGGCTCTTATCTTCAGAGCTGCTGTGAATGAGTATTTTTGGTTCAGGCCTAATCTGCACCTCCCTGCCTGACCGGCACCCAAGCTCAGATGTCCTTGATTGCTGTAGACAGGCTTGCAAGGTCGGTCATAAATCAAAGATTTTGTGTGTGATGTTCAGTTGTTGCTTGCTGTAGGTGGTGTGCTCATCTCAGCCCGACTACCTGCTGTGCCTTCAGAAGTACTGCTGCTGGGGTTTTCCATCAGCTACTCCTCGTTATTATTACAGGTAACGCTGCAGGCTTAGGGTGGGCACTGAGAAAATTATGGGGGGTGGCTGTGGACTTATGCCCCATGCACAGTTATTAAAGGCGGGCTAATCTCAGAAGAGTAAGACATGGTAAGGTGATTCTAACGGTATTTTTCCTTTCTTCAGTTGCCGGGGGCGGTTGCCTGCCTTATTCAAGGACAGGTTGTGTTAGTGGTGTACCCAGGAGGCAGGAAAGAAGGAAGTGTTCAGGAGAATTAAGCTGTTGAACGGCAGCAGAAAGTCCCTTAGCACAAGGACCTTGCTACAGAACCTGGAGGTAACGGGCACCAAGCCACAGGTAAGCCAACACCAGGGTCAGAGCATAAGGTGATGGGCTTTGGCCAGCAGCGTGCACTGCCGTACGTGCTTCTTCCTACTGTCCCTCCATCAGAATTGTGGTAACAAATAATGAGGAAAGCTGTTGGGAACCAGTGCTACAACCGACAGCTGCTGAAAGTACAGTGCAGGGTGTCAGGCAAATAGCAGCTGGTCCTACAGCAGGCCCGCTCAGTGGTCTGTGGCCGTCCCAAACTTAGCTCTTTGAACACCATTTCCTGCTTACTCAGGGACAGAAGATGGCCGGAGAGCGTTGTTCCAGGTGGTGCGCAGCCCATAGCACACCAATTGCTACCAGCAGGGATGTGCCTGCGGCTGCTGAGTTTGCAGGTTACCGGGCAATACTGTCCGTTGTGTGGAGCGTTGTCCTGCTCCTGTGGACACAGCGCTGGCTTCAGCACTTGGGCTGAGCACGCAGTGCCCAGCTTAATGCCACAGCAGTACTGAGGCCAGAACAGTGTTGCAAGAAAGAGGGTAAACTTAAAAAACTCCCAACATGTTCAACTTAAACCTTGAAGATTCTTATCAGCTTTCTGAGCCTTGGAAAAGTCAAATCTTCTTTTTGCCTTTCCCTCTGTGTGTTGTGCTTTGACACACACTCTCCCCCCTACTTGTGTGCTTCAACTTTGCATGATGCATGGGAGATGTTCTGCTAGGAGCCAGGCACAACTCCAGTAAAACTCTTAAATCTGGAAAAGAGGAGGTGTGGTTCCTGTCTGCTCATCAGAAGTCATAGAGAGGGGGAACAGAGTAACTGCTCACTGTCAAAACGATGTGGAAGGAAGGAAGCAGGTTCAGAATACAAGAGGAGGTGGGTCTGCAGCAGCAGCCTGAGCTCTGGCAGTGCTCCCCACGCTGGGGTGGGCATTTGAGACGTCTTCTCCTGGGGAGTGTGGTGTCAAGTTCAAGGAAAAGAAATCCGTTCCTTCTCACAGCACAAAGAAACTACGTCTGGCCGGGGAGGACCCTGAGCTGGAAGTAGTGGTGGGCAGGGGGCACTTGAGGCAAACACTTACTGTCCTGCTGTTCCCAGTTCCTACGGGCACTGTTGAAAATGAGGCACCGGGCTAGATGGACCTTTGGTCTGACCTGCTGCAGCTGCTCTTGCTGTTGCTGTATAGATCTTAAATACATGTCTGTGCTGCAACTGGAAGACAGGAAGACGAGAGTGAGAAGTCTCACTGGTATGGGCAGCAGTTACATGGGAGAGCTGTACTGCGGGCTAGCGCAGTTGTGCTGGGATAAGCTCTTCAGAGGGCTCTGCCCCAGGGCTCGACAAAGCTGGAGTGCAAGGATGAGGCAACACACAGGAAACATTAGATGAAACTAGTTCTGTTTTAGATGGGAGGGAAGACTCTTGCGCAGACACTTCTTTTGCAGTATTTGCAATGGAATGACTACATCATCCACAGGACTAATTTAGATTTTATTCTGGTATTTCTCAAATATAAAAAGTCAAAATTCTTACATCAATCTTTAAAGAAAATCCATGCAAGCAGGTCAAAATGTTTACAACTTAATTTGCCCCCCAACCCCTTCCCTTCAGTTTTCACTTCACAAACCATGTTGGTAAGTAAACCAAGTGTTTGCCTCTCAGTTTGTTGTTTGTTTTTTTTTTTTCACAGCACATTGTTAACAGACCAACGCTAGGCTTAGTCAGGGGTGCAGTAAGCACCAAAATAAGATTTTTCACTTTAACAGCCTCTCTGCAATACCTCAGTATTTCTTGTGGTGTTTAAAAGCACATCCATTTAATGTAATTCTGGCTCCACATGATTTTAAACTTTAAGGCTATTTCTATTTGATACCACCATAATCTAACTCATGATCTCAAAAACTAACAGCCAGGAAAAGCAGCAGTACAAACTAGACCTTTTGAAAATTGCAGATGAAAACCTGTCTCCTTTCTCCTCTGGAGAACCACATCTGTATGCATTCTACAGAATTTATGGCATGAGAAAAATCCCAGATCTGCTTTGTATGAAATAAGTTTGCCCCATCTAAATGGAGATGCATGTAAAACCAAAATGCTTCTACATTTAAATTGGTAGAGAGTAGAAAAAAAAAAACTTTAGCCTTCCTATTCCCATTTTTACGCAGACCCTTTCTGTTGAAGTTTGTCAGGATTTCATTAGGACTGAGGCCATACCACTGCCTGTTTACTACAGTTGTTCCCTGTAGCACAACTGAAGTGTTTTTACTTTACCTTTACAATTCACAGGACATTTATCTTTGAAAGGGAGGAGAAGTCAAACTAAGCAATACAGCTTCATTCTGAAGGTTGCATAGAGACTGAAGAGATTTATACAACAAATGCTGTTAAAAAAAAAAAAAACAACAAACCTGTCTGGCATTACTGAACAGCTCAAATGTGTGTGACCAAAAAATAACCAAAATATTTATAGGCAATCAACTCTGAGTTTGTTAGCAACAGCAATACTGTACATTTTTACATTATTATCAAATACATAATTCAAGAGTTACAAAATAAGATCATGCATTACCACTAAATCTCATACAAGCTTGGATTGGTTTCATTCCAAGAATCTGAAACAGAGACAGAAGCAGTTTTTATGAATAAGAACTCAAACTCTGGATTCTTGTTTTAGCTTTCACAGATTCTGTATAATCTTGTTACAAGAAAGCCTGTACAAGTTTGCTCAATTTAAAGTGTAAAAATGACTACTGAACAAAAAAGTGAGCAAAGTGATCAAAAAAGGGAGCTAAATAATTCACTCTTTTAAAGGCAGCTTTAGAGCCAGAGGTACCCTTGCACACCATGGGTATGATTTTAACAAAGATTAGACATTCTTCAACACACTCAACTCTACCTTTTTCTGTTTCACCTAGCAAAACAGTGCTTTCGATAGACCGTTCAGTTTAAAGAAGTGAGCTGAGCAAATGGTGTCCCGATCTGCATTAGGTTCCATGTAACGCAGGCATACACGTGTGTGCACTACTGGAATATCGACACTCCTTCCCCAGCCCTCCACCTCCTGACTGAAAGGCTGGGCAAGCTGTTGGCAATACTTCCACCCTCAGGTGCCCCTGAACAGCTGTGTGTTCTTTCCAGTTCTGGAAGTGACCTGGAATAGGAGATAGAGGGATGGAATGCAGCATCCTACCCAACATTTCAGGAGTCTTCA
This sequence comes from Elanus axillaris, assembly GCA_026212715.1. NCBI lineage: Eukaryota > Metazoa > Chordata > Aves > Accipitriformes > Accipitridae > Elanus > Elanus axillaris. The sequence continues at coordinate 12,597,232 of JANZLQ010000065.1, read as the reverse complement.
GCTCTGTGGCTCATGCCTCTTGTCAGTAGTATTTATGCCTCTTCAAAGAGAGCAGCATTAGGAGATCAGATCATCTGTCTCCTTGGTTTCACTGCATTTACATATGGCACAAGATTGGTTTTCTAAGGAATAACTTGTGGCAACAACATTTTTTCCTAAAAAAGTGTAACAGCACAAAAAAATTCATAGCAGCATTTTACACAATTTGTGTTAAAAAAGTAGAAGTTAACCATTTGTGTATTGAGTAACAAAAGGTTTAAATTACATTTATTTTCCATTTTACACTCACTATTTACTAGTTGAACTATTTACAAAGGTTTAAATGTTGTGTACGAGAATGAGCTTTACCCAGAATAAACTTCACGTGTGAGGTAATGGTCTACCTCAACCTCTGTTTTGGCTGGCTACAGAGGAGGTACAGTTGGGTTTAGATCCTAGAAAAAATTCAGAATTAGGATGTTCACATGAATTAGATTGTGTTTTTATAGAAGAAACCATACACACACATATAGAGAGAGAGTAATCCTATGGTAAAAACGTTAAGACCAACAGTGGATTTTGTTTTCATCTTTTTGGCTGAAAAAGAGGAAAAAATAGTTAAGAACAGGGAAGTTGTCAGCTGTACCTCATTTATTCCAACTAAGTTTTTATCAAGAGGCCACCTTTTAATTCAAGAAGCTAAAGCAACTGATGTTGCAACAGTAAAACTGAAGCATTTAAGAATTAACTTAAAATTGGGGCTTTCAGCACACCTTCTGAATATGACAAAGGACTGTTATTTCTCCACTAGTGTAAAGTAAGTAAGTATCAACCCACCCGTCTCCAAGCCCTGGAGGTACCACTACTAGTGCTTGCTGGGCAAGAGACACCTCTGTAACATAAGGGTGCCCCTTGGGTAAGTCTTTCTTTTCCTCTAAACATTTTTAAAGTTATAACAGACTGCAGGAACACTACTTAAGATGCTTTTTGTTGAAGATAGCAAAGTTTTTGAAACCTGCAGTATAATTACAACACAACCAAAATGTATCAAAATGCTAAAAGGAAAAAAAAAAAGGCCAATGTGAGATCTACAATGCTTTTCATGTAAGTCTCGACAGTTCACCAGCTGACCAAGTGATGAAACAGAAGTACAGTGGATAGTTTTGCTAGTTGCAAGATAAAATTATTGTTCTTGCTCTAGTTATACATTACATGAAGACTGCATAGGACAAGGCAACCTTTTGGATAACTGAGGCAAGCAGTGCTTGGTGTCGGTATCCTTTGCTCTCAACAGGCTGAAAGTGGTTTAGTGCTTTACTTGGAGTCACTTACGTATCTCTGCCTTCAGTGCACCCATTTACCCAAATACTGCCATCTTAAGATCTTGGCGCTTCATCCGTGGATACCAAATAAGAGTTTAGTATAAGACTATTTGCTCAAGCTTTTTTCTAAGCAAGTACTCTTGCAGAACTACTGACTAAAACTGACAAGTCTTAAATAAGCTGAACACCACTGAGATGCATATTTTATTTTAGCAGATATGGAACTTTATATACTCAAGTTTTGTTTTTTTCTTTTTTTAAAAAAAATGGCCTGTTAAGGCATCTTAAAAAAAATCCATATATGGCTTTGGTTTGCTGAAACACTATTTTACATTGTTAGAAAGGAAAAACATGTTCAAATAAATTTGACATTATGACACATTCACATATTTCACTTAGAATTGACAGTTATACAGATGCCTACATGTGATCACAGATGTCTCCCCTTGTGATGACATGAATAAAAAGGTAATCCAAATGTTTATCTCACAGTGGAGGGCAACCCAGAAGTCTGTGCAGAAGTGACATATAAGGAGTTACTATCTGGAAGAGGGGGAACCACAGAGTTTCCATTAGTGGGTGAACAGCTCAGTTTCAGTTTTTCCAAGTATTCTGCATGAACAGGCTTGTGACACTGAAGGACCTTGATTGCATCTTCTACTTTAAACCATTCTCTTTTCCTTCCTGAATGAGTATAATCCACAAAGAAAAACAGTTACAAACTTGTAACAGCACCATTTGTTGCTATCTGATCATTACTTTTTCTCATTTCTTTTACTTTAGAAGTTCAAGGTGTCAGGCAAAAGATAGTGAAAAGACCTTGAAAGAACAGATGAACACGAGATTCACTCAAGCCTACTGAAATGGAGTTCATAATAAAGCCTTTCAGATAACTCTCTTGAAACAGATACTGGGTAGAAGCTCATATAACTGTTCATATGCTCCAAAAGCCACATCTAGTCCTTACAGAAAAGGATATTATTACTGAAATTACTTAATACTGCCTTCCTACATTGTCATGCCTGGCAGAAAACCAATCTGAAGAACAAACACATATGCATGCATGAAGTTACAGAAGAATGGCTTGGTCTGATTTAGAAAGCAGTGTTCCATACTCAAAACATATTCACATATGGAGTTACTCCGGTTAGCCTTAAGTTTTAAAAAACAATATATCTTATACCAGAGAGATGTTTAGATAAGTTCTAAGAGTTATCTTAGGAAGGTAGTCCTAAGACCGGTCATCTTTCTTAGATGGACAAACAAGTCCTTTAAAATTAGAGGCCTCTGAAAATACTTACAGACACAGTCAGGGATGGTATTGTTAGAAGTGGGATTAATTCTGTTTTTCCTTTGGTTTTACAGTGTTACAGGTACTATGCTTGAACACTATTATTAAGTGGATGTTGTTCATCCTCTGCCAGCAGCGTTCCCCAGAAGCAAGCCGGCCGTAGCCCCAGTGCTGGACGCTCCCCTCTACCCTGCAGCCTGGCACTAAGCAGGAGCAGAGCAGAACTGGCCTCACAGGTCCTGTGCAGTTCCAGGTACAAAAAAACCCCAAACCAAAACAAAAAAACCAACCTCAAAACAATCCCACCCCTGCTAATATTGATCCTCTTAAGCAACAGACCACTGATCGGCATTATTATACAGGGAACCTGACATGCAGTGAAGAGGGTGGACTCCCCACAACTTGATAGTATCGGAAACAAAACATTCTCTCTCCACCTGAAAAACTGAGCAGTTTTGGAACGACCCTTACAGTCACATGCCATTTGCTGACAGATCAGTAGTGCTAAGTTTATGAATGCTAATGCTCCTAAAGCACCACCTCCTGAAAAGGGCAAAGGCATAACCAAACAAGGTGGGATGTCAGCTTTTATACCAATTCTTAGTTAACCAAAATTTCAGCTGGACAAATACACTGAGTGAACTAAGCTTTTTTTTTTAAACTTAAGGACAAGACCAGTTAATGTTTACCTAATTAAATTCAAAGCAGAAGATCCACAGAGCATCACAAAGGATGTTAATCTAAATAAACTGCATCACAGTGGTATCAGATGTATACAGGAATAGATACCTCTTAAGGTCAGCACTATAACTACTGAAAACCTATGCTACAGTGAAAGTAAATACTAGTGATTTCTGCTCCCCCCCAGGAAAATCAGGGGAAAAAGAACCTCATTAAAACTTTCCAAAGATTCCCCACCCCAAGACACTTTTAAAACCACCCTGGAGTATCAGACAGCAAAACAGTCTACTTTTTAAGGGAAAAGTAATTAATCAGTAGAATATTTGGCCTTTGGAAAAAAAAAGAAATTAAGACCTATATCAGCAATCAATGAAGTTTATTCCATCATAATACTTAGAACACCCTAATTAATATAACATAAGAGTAACACAGTATGTCGGAAGCAACCCTAATTATATGTATACAAAAGCATGGAAGAGCATAATCACAACTTCCAGCAAGTTCAGTTTATAGAACAGTTAGTATTCCCCCAAGAATTATATGAATTGCTTAAAAAAAAAAGAAAAAGTGTGTTTAATACATTTTAAGTGTAGCACATGAGGACAGAGAATGGGTTTACCTATATTAACTGAATCCTCCCAGTCTTCCAGTATTTCCGTCACAGTAAGAACATAAACGTATGTCCTATGCTTCCGATCCTGGTTCTGCTTGAATATTAGAAGCAGACGTTTTAATTCTCAGCAAAAAATAACTTAGACTTACCACAACTGTAAGATTAGAAATTACTTACCTCTAAAGGATACTTGCCAGCAAAACCTGGCTCTTATTTTCACTAAATAAACATCTGTGCCGAGTAGGCCCAAAACGATGAAAAAACTGAAGCTTTATTCGAAACAACAGCTATTTTAGCCTAGCTACTAGGCTAAAAAAAACCCCAAACCCCCCAAAACAACCCAAGCAAATTTGAAGATCATGAACTGGGACCAAACTATGTTCTTGGTTATTCAGTTTAATATTAGCAGTTGTCCACTAGTACTGCCCTTTACTTATCTTTTATGTGTGTTGTAAATTACCGCAGTAGAGTACATTTGCTAAAACTGTTTCCACAACTCATGTTCCTAGATGAAAGGTTATTAAAAAAACCTTTGCAAGATGGAACCACTGCATCACGTGGCCAGATCATCTGTGCAATGCTGGCTATAAAGTTTCACTCAGTAAGCGAGGCAAATTAAATAGCCTATGTTTGCAATCATGACAAATGCAAAAATCATTACCATCTGTTCACTTGACAGGTTTGCCACATTCGCAGCACTCGCCATCTATCCGGAAAGCACATGCTTTTTGGACAGGGTAAGTCAAATAAAGGCTGACAGAGGTAGTGTGCTCGGGGCAGGGTCGCTGTGCTGCAGCCAGCCCACGCAAGGTCTGCGTGGATGTTACTCCCTGCTAGCTGCACAAGAGGCTAGTGTACTCTCAAAGGTGCTAGCGACCCGACTAACCTAACCATACAGCCCCTTGGAAAAGAACTGAGCTCCTAGAAAACCCAGGACCATCTACAATTACAACTATATTAAGAACCAAGAGGTGTTATGCCCTATCTCCCCTTGCAGATGGTTTTATCCTTCCACCAATAACCATTCCTACTTAACTCTGTTTTGCTACAACCTTAACCTAGTTTTAAACCATCATGCTTTACTAGGAAATAAAAATACCCCAGGACTGTTCTTCGTCCAGTATTAAATGGAGTAGATACATTTGTGACATGTATCCTTTCTGGCTGTAGTTCTAGAACGGGAGGACTCAACAGCAATACCTGTTTCTTTAATAAGAGAAGTTTCCATCTTCTCTTAGTTCCATTCCCAGGTTGCAATGTGTGGCCCCCTCAACGGTACTAACAACTACTTGTGGGGCTGTGTCATGCAACTGAAGTAGGGCCTCGATTCAAGTTAGAACTAACCTAGAAAAGTGCCACTCACCACAGATTTTTTTTATCTCCTCTGGTCTAGATGGTGGTAGATGGCTTCAGGAGAACATACAGCTGAACTACCAAAGAATCATCATCCCTTGCGGCCTTTGTTTTAAGGCAACAAGATGATAGGTATCCCTTTTTTTTTTTGTCTGAGCTGGGAAATACAGAACAGTTCTGTAGACTAACCAGCAGAGTTAAACCACAGGCAACTTCTTAATGTGTAGTACCATCCAGGTGTACTCAAACCCCAAACAAATCAGAAAGAGGGCGAGTGCTGCTGACTACAAACAGGCACTTCTCAAATTTTGTCATGGTTTCCATACTTCACAATGGGAACACCTTTAGCACTGTATCAACTAGTCATACCATACATGACTAAGTAATATTTCACATAGGAAATCCCTGTCAGGAATACATGCCTCTGAAAGTTGGCTTTATAAATAAACTGTGAATATTCTTAACTACTAGACTAAAGGACTTCCACTCTCACCCATCATACAGCACAACATAATAACGCTGGATGTGTTATGATCTGAAGACTCACACCTACATTTCTACAGACTGCTCCTGTCTAGAACCTGAGCAGAAGTGGGCAACACTAAACGAGAGTTATATCTAGCATGCATCCTTGTGCTGTCAGTAGCTCAGAGTCTGATGTTTACACTACAAAATAAAAGTTTTGAACTATGTAGTATTGCTAAAAGTTAGATTTGTCTGTTACCCAAAGCCTTAGCTTTTTTTAGTGAATCAAAGCCATGAGATACTTCATATACAGACCTATCAATTTAGGTGTGTGAAAGCTGACAAGTTACTTCAGCAACATCTAATCAGAGAGGAAAAGTTAGAATAGTGCCTCAAAAAAGGCATGTGTTATGTTTCAGAAATCCTAGATCTATCAATGCTGGTTTCACTTTTTTTAAAAAAAAAACAAAAAGAAAAAACTTCTAGATGTTGTCCAAGTAGTAATTTAATCTTTCCAGGAAAGTTCATAGTACTTTGAAATCCTCATATTCAAATCTTCACACATCATGTAACAACTAGAGGAAACCACCTGTCTAATGTAGCACTTCCACTCGCATTGCAAAATTATAGGCAGGCAATACTGAAGAACTTAAGTCTGATGTTGTAGTTTATCAGCTCTCACAAAAAAAACCAAACCAAACCAAAACCAAAATGAAACAACAAAAAAACCCCCAAAACAACAAACACTGGTTTTAAAAGGTAAAAGAAATAGCTCACCTCAAATATCCCAAGCAGTCTGCCTAGCTTTCCCTTTACTCCAGCCTACAAAGCAAACAGGAAAAAATGTTAACGTGTGCTTTTTAATTTCAAAAACTAAAATATCAGTACCAGCCTCCTACATCAGCATACTCCTCCTTACTAGGGTTATTTAAGCAAGTGTTTTAACAGAAGTTTTAATCAGACAGTGCTGCATTGCTTCTGGAGTTTCCATTTTTAGAGTACTTAAGAGTATTGGAGCACAAAAGCTTGTCCTAATGAGTGGATCAAAGAATGCATAAATCTTTCAAGTTTTCCATCCACTGTTTTACTTACCGTGTTCTTTTGTTTCTCTATTTTAAAGTAGAATAATAATAAATCTAGAGAACGAATCATTAAAACGCCATTGCTATTTTACACAGAAATTGAAGTCCAAGTCTTCAAAATACAATAACAAATTAAACTGTAGGTTACTGCAGGATAATGACTTCGTGTATGCTAGTTTTCATAGAAAAGCATAGCTTTTGGCATGTAAGCTTAAAACCAAATTTATACCCCCAGTTCTCTACAAACAGTTTTGAGTTTTTTTCCTAGTTAGTAACATTACTAAAGCCTTTAAATGCAGAGTTTTACTTCAACTTTTTAAAAACAACCCCTACGTGTATCGGCCTATGCTTAGTAATTTTTATCAGTACAGTTAAGATGTTCATTATATTCTACTGAGACTCTAGGGTTTGTTTTTCCAGAAGTAATATACAATGCCTCTTCCAACAGAAATAGTTTATGATCATCCACTTATTCTAAACATATCTCAGACCATACGCCTGAGGCATAAAAGCATATGTAGTCTACTGACAGACAAAGCCATATTTACATTATTTTTTGCCTTGTTGTGTAACCGATATTTAAAATAGGGCTTCTTAGTGCTAAGATGGCATTTTCTAGCCTCCAGTCTTTGTTTCCAGCTTCAACCAAAGAAAGTTACTAATGTCTTACGTCTTTTTATATAAAGGACCATATGGATCTTAATTACATTTTAATGAGTACCTCTGACAGTCAACTGGGCAGGCTTTAGCAATAAGTCTAATCAAGATCTTACAAGTGAATGTTTTCTGTGTCTGTCTTTTTAAAGAAAGCAGATGGCTGGTGTTATTTGTTAAGCAGTTTTGGTGAAGGAAGTCTAATCACTGCCTGTGCAACTCAACAAGCATTTTGCTTCTCTAGAGCAAGAGCTAGACCTAAAGTTAATGCAGAACTACATACAATATTCTTCTGGTTGTCTGCTGTGATGACAAAGATACCCATTAGAGCTCATAAAGCTGAAATACATAAGTGGACCTGCTGGGTAAGTGTGTATTAATTATGAAAGTGACAGACCCTCATTTTGGTCTGAAAGGGTCAGCTATGCAACAACAGGCACTAAAGACTGCTCATGCTTTACACTGGGTAATGAAAAAGCATTTATTAGCCTAAAGGAACACATGCTGAAGAAACGTTTAAGTTTTACAGATCAGTCCTATTTTCCTCAACATTACAGTATCTTTTAAAAGGAGAAGCAGAACCTGAAAGGCTACGAACTTATACTTCTGTCCCCAATTTTTGCCTTTCTTCTCATGCAGCACTATCTAGAAATCACTAAACCCTTAAGATTTTTACTTTGTGGCAAACTGAACAACTAAAAAAAGCCATTTCCCATCATCCTATTCCATCAAAAGTAACAACATGAATCTGTGGAAAAAAATTACTCCACCTCAAACCCAACCAACACCAACCTCCCCAAACCAAAAAACTTTCAAGATTTTATGACTCCTTAAGGAGTCTCAGCCAAGGCCTTACTTACATTACAAAGATTTCTTAAAGAAGGTCTATGGCAACAGGACTGTTCAAGGACAAAGAAACTCACTATCAATAGATGCAGGAGGGCTTCTCTGAACTGCTAAGCAGGAGTCTGACAATTAGCTGGTATCCACCACATGGCACAAACACCACCACCACCAGGTAAATTTAGCAATACTGAATAGCTTTCATAGAGAAGATTTTTCAACTTACTAGTACCCCATAGTCACAGTGGGAATTTATCATCAGTGTTACTCTAAGTGGAATTTACTTAACAGCTTTCTATTCTCCATCCAAGCAAATCAGTGGTTTAAACAAATACTCTTAGCCGAGTAATTCTGAATGAAACAATTAGAAGCACTCCATTACATGAACTGTAAAAATTCCCCAAAGCTTAGAATGAAGCTTTTGTGCAAAACCAGATGTTGCTACGTAAATGTGATTACTGTCACTGATGTCTAGTTACTCTTTAGGCAAAGATATGTGCTTCCAAAACGTAGCATCATTCCTGCAGACAGTAGCATCTTTTGAAAATCTCTATACCCAAAAGTATAAAAAGGTGGTAATTAAGAGTCTCATGATTTTTTCTCTACAAGTAATACATTCAACTGAATCATCTTCATAGTTCAAAAACCACCATCAACTTGACAGTGTTTTTTAAAGTGTTTTTGCTAATAAAAATATTTCCTCCAAGTTCTTATCTTAATGTAGTTCCTTCAAGATGTGTCAAAATTAAGTGCTAGAGGACCAAGAAATGCTTCAGCTTTTTCACCAGAAAGTCAAATAAAGTCCCCACTTTCCCAATTGTAAGCTTGTAATCCAATACACTGGTTAAGTTCTAGACTTTGAACTATTTTGTCTCCAAAATAAAAATATCTTTCTTTCTTTGGCCTTTATATACCCATGGATGTTAAAATACGGTTCTTTTAAGTAAACAGATTCCTATAGGCTTCAATAAGTGTGTAAGACAGTCTAAACTTTGGGAGAGAAGCCTGAATCCCCCCCTCCATTTAATTCAACAGCTTGTCTGTGAAAAGAAGTGCTACACCCCCCACAAGAACAATTCCTTAAGGAAGTGTGTACTATGTAGATAAGGTGTCAAATCTGAATTTATGCATATATTTTAGTATTAGTCTAAATCCAACCACAAGAGGGAAACCCCTCCACTTCATCCTATAATCTTTCTAGCCTGGAGGTCATTCACTGTTGGCAGCTCTAGAGGTACTGCAGGCTCAGATGTGCAGTCAGACTTGCCTTTTGTTTCCTGTAGATGGAGCAAGAGTCATGCTGCAGTTAAAATTTTAGGCTAACAGTCTACCAAGGCAGAAAGTTACTTAAAATCTTTAAGAGTTATTTTTAACTGTGGGATCTGTTAGATAGTACTTTAATGGCTACACTCCTGAAGGCACAGTGCAAGACTATTCCTGCCCTTCCCTGCACACTCTTACAAAACCCCAAGGGTTTCACTGTACCTGCCACAATCTTTCGGCTGCAGATTTTGTAGAGTTTCTACCTAGTTCTAGTCTGTAACACCCAATCACTTTTCAAAGATCAGACACACACTGGAGCGGATTCCTCTATTTCCTGCAAGAGGTCTTCGATAATACTACTGCCATTTTCACTAGTGCAGCAGATTAACCTTCAGCATCAGCCTCTTCTTCTTAGAAGCTATATTCACACAGGTCTGGGAGAAATTGCCTATTTTTTGGTAGGCTCTTCAATATACTACCACATACAAGCAAAGCAAGAATCTCAGTTTTTTTGTGAGATGGAGGAAGAAAAGGGAGTGGGAGGGTTCACCTTCCATTTAAGAGGCTGGACATCATCAGCTTGCCACCCTTATTATCTGTGTCATATTACTCTTTTAACACCACATGTGTTAACAACTCTTATTTCTATGTATCATGCTATCCAAATAAAGACTAAGCTCTAAATTCATTAACAGAGTAGCTCCTCATTTAGATGAGGTTTAATACCTTTCTGGGATTGCTTTATATTGTCACTTAATTTCGGTGTTCTACTTTCAGGTTTGTAAAACTTACTGTACCTAAGGAACTTGACAGCTTATCTTAATTACTGTAACCTCTGAAATGGCAGATAAACTTAAAATGAAATTAATCCTAAACATTTAGTAGAGGTAAAAACCCAAATCACTAACATGAACAGAACTTAAGGATAAAAAAACATTTGAAGTCATGCACACAGGCAGATTGTGGAACAATTGCATGGCATATAGATTTGACTACAAAGATCTTTGTTTTAAAACCCAAGCAAAGATTTTAAATATGCTACTGTTGGTGGGAAAGAGAGAGGGATATTTAGAGCCAGTGGGCTATCATATTGTGAACTATTAACACTCCTACCATTAAGAAATGCCATTATAACTCCCACTATAAATTTCTCCATTTTAATAAATTAATGGAAACCGATGCTTAGTTTGTGCGTGACCCAATACTGAAGAAACACAGTTCAAACCAGTGCCACAGTGTGCCTCCTTTGAAGTTTATTCATTCACAAAACCCTTAACAGTTCACTGTACTGTAACCAGTTTGCCAGGTGACATTGACCTTAGTATAAAAATAGAAAGGACATCCATCTCTAGAAAGGTCAGTATTAATTTCCATGGCTCAGGTCAAAACCCTGAACACCACTCTGGCTTTTCTTTAAAAATGGCGCGTTCCAGTCTTGTGGCAGCATACCAGATTCAGCCTATAGCTTAAGAATCTTTAAAACTCTGAAGCTGTAGAACAAGTGTCACCAAATGTTTTTTTCTTATTAAAACCCCTAGCCTTTGAAAAATCTTTATGCATTGCAAGCACAGCTCAGAGCTGAACATGGCTGGCAGTTTGCGTCTTACTCCAGAACATCATGAAGAAAAAAAAGCATAGCCACTGTAGTAAAAGTGAGTAAGAATTGGTTTAACTTCTGAGCAAAATGTCCCTGTGCTAGCACCACTCAAGAGCTTTACATTTGCTGGGTTCTTCACCTTTAGAAACGTTTTCTCTCATGGTGTATAAACACCGATGATGTTGGCATTTTCCGAGTCATTTACAACATGCAGCTTTTCTATCATGGAGCCCCTTACTGAAATTTTGATGACAACACATAGTCTAAGCAGCCACAGAACAGTTTAACATACAATACATTGCTAAGAGGTAATCAAAGTATTTGCCTAAACCACATTTGCAGGTAGCTGGTTTTAAGATTCACTTTTTGTGATAGCACTTGAACAAAACACGATCAAAAGAGAGCTCTGTGTATGAGTGAAGTAGGCTGACTTCTGTCTTCAAGGTTCAAAACAGCCTAGGGCTGCGCCAAGTACTGCGATTCTTGACCAGAACCACCATGATGTATGCGAAAGTCTTTTGCTTTGCCCTAAGAAAGAAATGAGGGCAAGAACAAAACTGAGCTGTGGAAGGACTGCTTCACATCATAACAGCAGGTACTCCTGTTTTTCACTTTGATTTGCCCTTCTTTTTTTTTGCCTGCTGATGTGAAAGCATGTCCAAAGGGAAAAAGACGATTCAGAAGTAACATTTTGGTATCTGCCTAAACCAGAGAAGGTCACAGCATCTGGACACTGTGTGCACTCTGATTGGGCTTTTATATTAATGGAGAAATTTGTACTAAGTCTATACTGTATGATATATCATCCAGTAATATTCAATACCCACTCCTCGGCTATCCCAGCTTAACCTTCTCCCACAGTCATGGCCCATGCACTGCAACACTGCAGAAATCTGCAAGCAGAGCTCGGACAAAGCCAGGACTTGGAAGTCTTCCTCAGAATATTCTCAAGCCAGAACCATATGTATGTAATAGAAAACTGGTTATCAGCCCCCAGGTCACAACTCCCACTGCTATACTACTTTGCTACAAAGTCAGCCTGAGAGCTTCGTGTGTAGCACTGCATTCCCTGCAAGCTGAGGAGCTAGACCACTCAGGCAGCTTTCAATAGCAACCTTGACAACATACCAACTGCAGACAGGTCCCTTCAAGATGACCCATTCTTTACCACCAAAGAAAAACCCAAACATATGACTAGAGCTCAGCCAGCTCTAGTTGGACATGGAGATGAGATTTCACTATCCCTCATCTTGGACTGTGCCTTAGGTCCAATCAGCAATTAAAACTACCAGTGTTCACAAGAACATTGAGCCAGTGGTTCTGTGCTTTTTAATCCCACCCATCAATGCATGACAATGGGAAGGGCCAGAACTTTCCCCAGAGGCACTACTACTGCCTAGAAGGCAAAAATCTTTGCTAACTCATTCCTAGAATCCTAAATCTTTGCTCCTTTCAAATGGACTGCCTTGTGGCTGCCTCCTTTACTTTTACAAATACAGAAGAATTTGCCCCAGTATGGCTTCTGCAGCTCAAAACTGGCCACAGACAGAAAGTCTGGAATAACTTCGTATCCATGGGGCTTATTTATGCTCCAACCTTGCTGGATGAAGGCTGCTAAGAGCACTGAATGCTGAACTAGTCTGTTCCCCATGTAAGAGGGGAGGAGGCTCGCTGAATCGCAGTTCACAAAGATCTCATTTTGACACTGAATAGCAGGCAGCATTTGGTGCAAGTTGCACCTACATCAAGTTCCCAAGCCCCTACTACCCAGCAGAACCAGTCTTAAGGGTAAGCAAGATAAACCACTAGATAGCACAGCTAATGAAAAAATCATTGTACATACTAATTAGCAACAATATTAGCATGTTTTGTGAATAGCAGTAGTCAAACTGGGATGAGAGAACTGTTTAAGACTAGTAGAAATCCTGTAGTACACTCAATTGCCAGGATGCATCCACCTTCTGCAAAACCTTATACCCTCTATTTAAAAAGTATTATATAACGAATTAAGATTTGATCTGTGGTCACTTACAAATTGCATAATTTCTAGCTAAATCAAGTGACTCTGATTTTTCTTTAACTGGCTAACAGTCCTGGCCGTTAGATATTCAAGTAACATTTAACATTGTTAACAGTTTGCCTCAGAAAAATAAATAGCAAGTTAAAACCTAGAATTTTGAATTTGAAATTTAAGTACCATACTAGAGTGGGAAACTGCATTGATTCATCAAGACTTAAAACTCTGTTTTGCCTAGGGGTAGGGGCAGAAAGGCAGACTATATCTATAAAGAAAGTACCATAGCTAAACAGCCTTAAACGTACTTAACAAGGCCTTTTTAACTTTTGAATTCTCAACTTCTCAGATGCATCAGTTTCTAATCCGTTTAGTTTGGAATCTCCTCAAAGGTCTGTTTATTTCTCTTTCTTATGTAGCTACACATTAATGGTTAGCTCACCTTCAGTCTGTTCTAGAAGAGCTGCGAGTCAAACATTTTCTGCACAAACATAGAAATGCTACACTACTATAATATGTCATTTGGCATAAAGTCACAGTTCCGCTTCCAGTAAGTGTTTATAAAGGCAGACAGAAATTTAGCTATGAAATGAAAGCATGCTGGGAAGCAAGCTAATTAATTCACGCCACCACACTATACTCCAATTCTAACACACAGAACTGCAGTTGAATTTCACAACCATGGAAGTCTCAGTCAAATCCTGGATGAAGAAGGTAGAGTTCCCTCTTTTTTCTTGATTCCCATCTGAAGACAGCAGCAGCAGAAAGAAGCTGGATTTTTTTGTTTTGTTTTTGTTACCTCTTCATACACCTCTCTGACAGCTGCTCCCCCTGGCTCTTCTTCTGGTTCCATTCCTCCACCCGGTACAATCCACTGATCGGGGTATCGGCTACTGCTTACCAACAGCACCTATAAATAATTGCAAATGACTATTAAATATAGCTCACAAGTCAGGAATCTTGGCACTATCTACTTTTTCAGTAAGACACTTGTTCACCTAGCCAGATGGATTAAAGACTTTAGAAATTAAACATAATGGGCAACCAGGAGTTGGAAGAAGTAAAAAAAAAGAAGTGTAACTATTAACATCCAGTCTTTTTGATACAGCTAAGTGAAGACAATGTCATTATAATCTCCTTACACAAACACTTTCATCAGATGCTTAGGCACAATGGGAAAAATACACAATACAATATGCACAGGAATGAAGATGTACAACGAAAATCTACTAACAATATTCTCCGATACTGAGTAAGTCTTAGGGTCACGTAGACAGTAAAGCGTGAGAATTAAGACATTTTCATCACACAGAAGTTAAACTAATACTTCTGGAATGGCATCTTTTGGCTAAAAAACCTGGACTTCTGAAAATATTTCTTATTTTTAGTCTTGGACAAGCTTCTTTTCAGTTACTGAGGTGTTATGTTAGCATGGCATGCTTACAATATTGCATAACTAAATTATAAGGAGAGTATTTCATTTGCCATTGTCAAATTTGGTTTCTTCTAACATTTCTGTAAGAGAAAAAACTGCAACACACTGAATTTTAAGTTATTTCTAAATTTAGTAACTTTTTTCCCCAAGACACTTTAATTTCACTTAATCTGACTCTGTAACCTGGTCGTATCATTGATATATACCAATTTAAAACCCACTGTCTATAGGACCTGTCCTTCATAATATTCAGAGCTGAGAAGATTTTAGCCACCTGTCCAACAGACTAGGATGCCTCGTATTTGGAGTAATTTGCAGTAGAAGTCAACGAAAATAAGACCTTGCTTCAGGATCACATGGAACTAAACAGTTTAACTTGTATTTGAGACATGTCCTGATTACCAAGGCATACTCAATTATCTGTGTAGTAGTAACAAGCTTCATGTTGTAGGCAATACTTACATAAGCCCTACCCTGAAGTCAAAAGACAACTGTGGGGAGCAAAGGGACAGGGTCAGCGTTCGAATCTTTAAAAGCAATTAAAAGACTAGCAACAATAACCTCTGTCTAAAGGTTAAAGTATTGACTGGTGCCAGATGACTGAAGTGACAGTCCAGTCCTTGCCAACTACCTTTATGGTCTTTAAACTCATCTCCTGTTGGATTAAGTAGGAAAACAATTCCCTGATGAGGGCAACAGGGAAATGCTTATCACTTATACTGTGTCCCTTTGGCACTCATGGAAATATGGTGTAGGTTCACCTACAGGAACTGGGGAGTGTAATTAACATGACTGCATACCTTTGTGAATGCAACAATGCCTGTGCATACTGAGGTGCACGTAGAAGAGCCTTATCTGACAGGTATTTTCTTGTAATGCTTATTTTATTTGCAGTCAAGATTTGTCCTACTCTGAAGGATTCTCCACTGTACTAATTTCCCCCCAATTTTTCCTACGCTTAATAAGGAACACAGCAGAGACCTCATTTAGTACAGAATCATTCTTAGCATCTGCTCTAAATGTTCACATTTTGAGCCAACTCAAGTATTTTATTAAGTATCTAAAAACCTAGAAACAGTCAGCAAAGGCAACAAGGTTAGACACATATTTGTCTCAACTTGATTTTTACAACCAAAGGTTTTAGTTTCCTACAAACCTTTAACATTAACAAAAGATTCCCAGAGGGTATACACCTCTGCTAAATGTAGTTTTAGGAAAAGTTTTTCAACACATAGGTGGAGCACCTCTATCACTACAAAGAACCACCATGTCTGCAATGCTTAAAGAGCAGTTGTAAAAATCAAGTTATGAATTCACATGTGGGATCCCAGACATAAGCATTACGCATTATTTTCTGCTGATGAAACTAGCACTCACTGCAGTCATGTGGAAGCTAGCAACAGTGATGAACAAAAGGATGATTATATCACATTAAATCATTCCCAGCTTGGTAGAATGGTTTTAATCAGCATTCACTGTTTAGTTAAGGCTAAACATAAAATTCTTAATTACTACTAAGGGATAAATCAGGTTGCTGGTTTTGGCAGTGTAGCATAAAGCCAGGAATTTTTTATGCCTTTATATATAGTAGTTTGCTACCGCTAACCTGATCAATAGTCTACTGAGCTGGGTTTGTATACCTACTAGCTTTAAATTACTCTTTAAAAGAGCAGAGACAAATACACCTAGCAAGTACTCAACATTAAAATACATCCACTCTGGTAGATAGGCTTTACAGCTATACATACAATAAACTCCCAAGTATTACAGCCTGGGAGTTCATTTTAGCAACTATTCAAGTCTCCACTAACCCTGGAATTGAAGCATTTTCTCAAGCATCTTTCCCTCCATGCTTTATTCTCCAGTGATCCCACTGCTTTTATTCTCTGAATCCAAGGGACCAACACTAAGGTATATCTCCAAGATCTTCAGATACACAATTTTTTTCCCACCCCATAACATTAACATTTGAAGCCACTAGGGCATGAGACATCTGTCCTGGGGTATGCTAGCAAAAATGTACTCGGGGGTAATTAATTTCTACAAAAGCCAAGAGCTGATAGCTAGCAATTACAAGGCTGTGTGGCAAGGCTGAAGAGCATTCCACACAGATTCTTTGAGTTACAACAGCAAGCAATCTTGCACTCACTTGCATGTTTTTGGTTTAGGTGTGGGGATTTTTTTTCATTCTATGTAGTGGATGTAGTTTTCAGGTGTTTCCTACTGGAATTGGCCAGAAGACACATCCCACAGTACCTGAATCACTAGGCTGTAAATATAAAGATCACTTAAAAACGAAGATGCCAAAAAAACTGTGGTTGTTTGGACAATGCACTCACATGCAAAACGGAAGTGCGAAATAGCAGCAAAAAGCCAGCAATTAATCTTCCCTTAATATAAGATAAGCAAACCAGGAGAATGGAGATCTAGGTCACCCAGACATCCAGTCATTTCTGAGGTTCACGTTCACGCAGATTACAGTAGTCTACTGAAAAACAAGACTGCAGAATCTCACATCTACATTTTTTTCTAGCCTATGCACACCAAATTTTACATCATAACCTCATTAGGCTCAGAAGAAAACAATGGCAGTGCTTCCTATGCAGAGAAATCTGTATCCCCTATCTCTGAATGCAGAGAAAGGAATGTGATTTGTGTCATATTACTAGTGATCGCTGCCTTTCCTAGGTCTCTGAAAAAGCCTGACTGTTGATGACTTGTTCAAAAGATTTCCAAAGTACAGAGTAATGGCATCAAATCTGCTTGGCTAGTTATACTGTTAAGTTTATCTTACTCCAAAGACTAAGGTAAAGCTATTGTTTTCCTTAATACTGCCAAGTGAGGAAGTAAAGCTGCAAAATTCAGCTAAGAGGAGAAAAAGAAAAATTCTTCCACCAAGTCTTACTCGCCAAGTTTTTACCTTGTTTTCAAGTCCAGGAATAGCAATGACCTTTGAGTGCAGTGAGGAAGAGAAACTGCTAGCCAGCCTACTTGTAATAAGCACCTATTGATATGCTTAACCAAGATATGGTTAACCAAAACCTCAAAGGTAATTACAGAGCATGTGGCATCATGGGACTTGCTCACTATAAATGCTAAGCCTAAAGACAAACAACTGAAAATTTCTGGAGACAGATGCCAAAGTTTTGGCCTGTTTAGTGTTCTCAAGTCAAAAGAAACTCGTGAAACAGCAGCCATATATTCCAGAAGACTAAAATGGCAACAGCTCAGAGTAATACAAGTTACAACCAAAAGCCATTCCTCTTTGGTTGTTTTTTTCTTTGTTGTTTTTAATATATCAAGTGCTCAAAGAAGTAGAAAATGACTTAAGGTTATACAAAATATCATTGCTTTCCATCTTCCTTAATTGTAGGGCATTATAGCTTACAAAAATCATTGTATTAAAAATCGGCTTACATTTAAAAAAAAAAAGCAAGGTTAACGTTGAAACTTGCTAGACAGAACAAACCCCCACAGTCGGATTCTTTTGACTTCAGAGCAGAGTCATCCACAACTTGAAGTAATGAAGCATTAGCAGCAGAAGCCACTACAAACCAACTCCAAGATGGGAATTTTTCCATAGCAGCTGTATTTCTTGCAAGGAAAAATGAGCTTACAGTTGAAAAGGTACCACTCCAGTTCCACAGAAATTATTTATTTGTCATCTGATATCTTTGTAAGCTCTTTCCTCCCAGCCTAATCACATCTATTCCTCTCTTCCCCACTGCACACCCCATTTTCTCCCCTATCATCACTCCCACTAATCCACTAGCTATGTCCAACTTGCTGTTTGAATTACCTGATGGAGATAGCCAAGTTTGCCTTCTTTTACAGTAAAACCAGCAGTTAAAAGGAAAAACTTTCAGGAGGAAGAGAATCAACCCCTCCACCCCCAGAAGACCACTGAGCACATGTGGCTCAGTTGCAAAGAACTGCATTGCTCAGGTGTACGACTAAACACTGCACAGAGAAGGACAGGAGAAGGCAGGCGCATGAAAGACAGGATTTAGCTCCCAAGCTCTACAAAGGTGAATACATGCAAACCATTTCAGAAACTTTAAACTGCTCAGTATAGGAATGATTGCAAAGGCAGCAAAACAACATGGCAAAGTGCTGTTAGAGGGAACAGATGTACTGCGTGTTCTCACAGGCATCAGAAATATTAAGAGGAAAAAAGAAATCCAACCATATTCTGAGAGAAAAGCAAGACCCACTTTGATGGAGTTTAGTATGATGTACCCTAGCACACTCAGTATGGGAACTTCAGCCTACATGGTTGGTCTGCCAAAGTCATGAGCACATGAAAGAGTCACAAAGATGGTTTAATCCAAATACAACCAAAAGGGTCAGTCAAGCCCTGTGATTTGTTTAAAAATGGCTATAAGCAGATGCTCAGGGAAAAACACGTTAGGGAATAATAAAATATTTCCT
Organism: Elanus axillaris; assembly: GCA_026212715.1. Classification (NCBI taxonomy): domain Eukaryota; kingdom Metazoa; phylum Chordata; class Aves; order Accipitriformes; family Accipitridae; genus Elanus; species Elanus axillaris. Next base: position 12,578,209 of record JANZLQ010000065.1, on the reverse strand, counting down.
GCTCACTTCCAACCTCCAATTGTTTTCAGCTCAGGAGCTTCCTTAAACAGTACTGGGAAACTACTTTGTATGATACAACACAAACATTAATAAGGAGCAAGGAAAAGCATCTCACAAATCCTGGATCATGTTTGCAGGATTCACTGTATGAATTTTTAGGCAAAAAACACGCATCTCAAATTAGAGAGCACAAGTCAACCTGCTACTGTAGTTGGAGATTTCCTTTATCTAGCACTTTTTGCTATTTTAAGAATCACTGCCTCATTTCAATAGTTCTGAAACAGTTTCTCAGTTCCACTATAGCTTACCTTGTCCTAGAATGCCATTGTCTCTTTTTGGACTCCAGAAAGTTGACAAATGGAAGAGCTTTACAACTTGCCATGGCAATGCCACAAAGGTAGCATTTAGTAAGGAATATACTTTTGCCTTCCTGAAAATACTCTTAGTAGAGCAATTGCTTATAGTCCTCATGATTACTGCAATCATTTTCAAAGTGACTTTTTTTAACCTGGAGATGTAATGTGCACAGTTATTGTAGAGTTGTAAAAAACCTTGGTATTAGACTTGACAGCATTTTAAAAGCTAATTACAGTCGAGGCTGCAACACCTTTACTTTCTCCCTTACATTGGCACAGCAAGAAGCTGATCTGGCTGAAAACTAGCTTGTGCCATTAAAGCTTAGTTTTCAGCCCGCACACGCTCAACACAGATCCTACACAGCCATACAAGGGACAGCACCACACAAACTGGAGCAGAAAGGCACGACTGCAGCTACTCAGTTCCAGATCAGCCTAAGCCAATTCAACAGCCTCTAGCAAAGTACTTTACAGACAATAGACTGAAAGGCAGTCCCCAGCTATGACAGAGGTTAAAAAGATTTAGTCTCAATGAAGAGGAATTGGCAAAGCAGCAGAGAAATGGCATAACAACAAGCAGTACATCAATCCTAACACTCATTAACTTGAGCACCCCATCTTGAAAGCAACCCAGAAAACTGGGTTCTGTCTATACAATGTATTAAACAAACTCTGAAATATCCTGCCAACTTTAAGTAAAGATCACTTTTCAAAGAAGGAGCAGCACGATGCTTGGACATCAATCAGTGCAACTTTACCAGCATTCTGAAGATGAATGATAAAGAAATACATGCATATATAATACTTCAAAATCAGATCTGAAAATAATTTTTACTTTGAGATCTTCTGATTAAGATTATAGGGCAATAGGGAGAAAAACATCAGCCTTTTCCAGAAGTTTTGCCTTAACTTGCAATTAAAGTAATATTATTCTCTAAATGTTATTTCATGTGAAATTCACATATTTGGCTAACATGTTGTTACAGTGATGCAGAATTTGAGTACCTTCCTCCGGCTATTTAAAGTACTTTGTTTTGTTCTTCCACTGAAGTGTTCATATCAGGAACAGAGAGCACTATACTACTATGGCACAGCACAGAACACATTTCCTCACGTCAACAAGCGCTCAAGTCACCTGTAACGTTAGATCTCCCCCTAAGCTTTAGTAAGCTTAGGGGAGTCAGATGTGACAGGTCTCTCACTGTGTGATGAAGGGTGCAGATCTTCCACCCACTCATATGGCAAAAGGAGGTTCCTGGCTGCAAAAAAACCTGCAAACTAACAAGAACCATCCCCCACCCCCCCAAGTGTCTATAAAAGGAGTTTTACTTCTGACACTGGGTGAGTTTCCCAATCCACTCTACAATGCCATTTTCCCTTATGCTTGCCAATACAGGCCAAGGGAGAAAACACATAAGGTAGTAGTGGAAGAGCTCAAACTCATATTGCTGCCCACTTCTTCATAACTTGAAACCACAGCCTAATCTTGAACAGGAGAACTGGGCTCTACCAGTTACTCAGCAACACAACCTGTTTGACTAAGGGATCAGCTTCCAAGCACTTGTCAGAAACAAGAGCTCCAAGTCTTTGAAAACCATTCAGCTGTAGGTAAAGACAGGACAAGGTTATTTATTGACAAGTACCAGTTACCTTTTAGCTAGCCTTTTTTGTCTTTGAGATACTTGGAAAGAAAACACACATCTTTTAAGATGAAATCTGTTTTAAAATATTTACGTTGATAGGACTGGTTCCACTGAAGCGCTTAAGCACTAAGTCAAAAAGCCACCTAATTAAAATAAGCTTGTTAAGTGCTCTACAAACAAGACTGGAAAAAATACACATCAACCTGTGGTCCATGAACTCACATATCTATAAAAGATGTTTGAGAAAACATGGCTACACATCCTAGCTAGAGATACATATGCATATATGTGTGTGCGTATATATGCCTATGTATCTCTAGCTAGGATTTGTACATATTTCTGAAGAAGTCTGCCACTGTGCTATTTCACAGAAACTGGTAACTCGGAAGTTTTGAGGACCACCAAGTTAACCAGGGCAAACTTAGAAACTTAGCCATCAGTGTAAATCCTCAAAATAAACTTACAATGGTGCAAGTAAGCTATAAAGGATATTTTCTCAACTATTTAAACACTTACAAATATTACCAGTTCAAAAAGACCACATCTTCTAAACAGGGCAAAACACAAAACATGTTCTGTTGTCGGACACCTTAGCCTGATGTTAGACGGGTACAGCCATGTTTCCTTCTTCCCTCAACCCATTTTTAGCAACTATCTACCCATTAAACATTTTTATGGCATAGACAAGTAATACCATAGGTACTGGGAAAAAAAAGTAATTGGCGTTTTGCAATAAAAACCAGCCCATAGTTGAGTGATTTCAGTATCTGAAGATGCATGAGTGAAGACTGAAGCATCCTGCCACGGTGGGCAGCTGAATTCCTACAGCTTCACCCAACTTGCAGGCTTCCGCTGTTGGCAAACGGTTGCGGTTTGTCAAAAAACATCCCAACGTGAAAGCAAGGTGCATATGCAGTGTCTGCAGAAAGTGTTTTTTCTGTGAAAGTAAGGATAACAAGGCACTTAAGTTGGTTACCTGATACTAATCCTACCACAGCAACCTAACATTCAGTTATTTTTCTTAACACTAATGCAAGCTTAAACCACTGCAGAACCCCATACAAGCCTGCGGGGATACACCATAAACAGATGCTGTCTCTGTAGACACATCATAAAGAGACATTTTGGAAGCTGTTTATAGGTCTTGATTTTTTGAGCTACACCCCTTCCTACACCACACGGATGATGTCCAAATATCAAGAAAACGCTGAGGAAAAACTAAGGCAGCAATCATCCTATGTCAGTTATTCCTCCTGTATGTTAGCAGGGCAGGGGCATGAGACAGAACAAGTAAAAAACCACAGCGCACCCGAAGTGTACACTGAAATGTGTATTCTCTGGTATTTTAAAACACACTTATATACTATTAGGCAATCACAGACCAAGCTAGGTAATCTTTATCAGTGCACACACTGCTTTGGAGAGCATGCCAGCCTTTAAATATGGTGCCATGGTCAGACATACATATATTTTAAAGCACACATTATCTGTGCATTTATACCTGAGAGCTTACACTGAAGGATAAAGAAACCAGATAAATTCAGAGTCAAGTATCTTTCATCACTGTGCAAGTTTATTTACAATAATTCCTAGAACATCCCATTTTGCCAGGGTAGCCAGGTGACGCTTCTGGGCCCTCGTTTTATACATCAGGTTGCATTACAACAGGTCTTTCTGGTTTTCAGATTATTTAGACCAATGCAAATAAAAATAACATTTTCCTTTATTATCCTTTAATAAAACAACTGCAAGTATGAAGCAACAGCTGTACGAAGCTGCAGAACACTACTATTTTTTAAAATAATGGAACAGTGACCACCAGAACAAGGTAGATTAAACAAGGGTTTCTTAAATCTTGACATTCTACAGACCAAAAAATAAACTTCTCTAAATCAGACCAAAAAGGAGACAGAATACTATGAGCCTATCATTTTTAACTCAAAGTTAAGAAGCAATAATTGTCATGCAAGTGTATGCCCTACTACAGGAAGAAAAGCAACGAAAATCTACATATCCCATAACTGTGTGACAATACAGTTATCCTCACTACTGTATGAACAGTAATAGAAAACCCTTCCCATCTATTTTTCTCTCTTATACAAGGCTGAACCACAAAAATGGCAACATTAAAAACTCAAAAGCTTGAAGATTTTTTTTTTCATATGAAACTATTTTTTTAGATCTACCACTAGCAACTGCTGGCTGAACACTAAAGTAGGGCTTTCAATACTATATCCAATTACATAAAGCAGTTTTACAGATGCCAAAATAATGAGAATGCACTCACGTTTTAGATTCAAGGTATTTAAAAATAGCTGCTCATTTATTTGTATAATATGTAGTTGATGGAAGAAAAATCAAATTAGCTTTTAAAATTGTTTTACTTATCCAAGTGACTAGAAAAAAGTGTTTATTACTATTTGTTCTTGCTGCTTTAAAGGCCTGCCTCATTCTCTGCTTTAGGAGGTAGGAATTTCCTTGTCTACCCTCCGCCCAGACCCTAAGACAGCAGCATTTTACGTAAAACCAGTGTTTGCAGAATACTGCACAAGCAATTCTAACCCATGGAAGCAGTCAGTCCTCACCATACTGAGAGAGGTTCTCCTGTGGGCTTATCCTAAAGCTGCCATCCACATCTCCGAGTTGCTCAAGGAGAGACTTGCATTTCCTCATACACAAATCCGCCAGCCCATCCCACTCTCTGCTGAATGCCATCAGCTTTTTGCACACACCTAACAGCTTCTTGCTTGTTCAAAGCAAAAAGCCTGCAGCCCCCACACATTTCATGCCCACATAGCCTTGTTTCATTTTTTTCACGGGATTCCTCCTGCTTCATTTCCGGCAATTTTTTTTTTTTTTTTGTTCAAAGGGCAGGCAGTCCCTGCAATTACTGCTTCACTTCCATTAAGAACAACAGAAAGAGCCAGCACTTAAGCTCATATCCAGCCATCTTGCTCTCTCTCGAGCCCAAATGACAGCACTGAGAGACCAAAACCAGCAGCACTTTAATGACAGTAGTCTAAGAGACCTTCCTCTAAAACACTCAGAAAAATTCCTAAGCTATTGGCCACATTACTTGGCTATTTGAGCTTCCTCCAGGATATTTTTTTTTTAAGCATATAGTATCACAGCATGAAGGCTACAAAATCTAAACCAAATGGGCTATATTAGCTCTAAATTGGCATATGTGGAGTCACTTGAAGATGGAGAAAGAAAGAGGAAGGGCAGATTTCTGCAGTGGTGCATCTGGACAGCCACCAGTCATCTCACAAGTACATGCTTTCAGCTGCAATACCAGCTCCCAGGACAAAGCAGAAGCTTTTGACAGGTTGCAAGGCTGCAGGCAAGCCCAGTTTCCAGCTCGTAACACCCAAGAGAACTGACTCAACAATTTTAAGTCTAGCAGCAAAGACTGTTGGTAAGTCTAATTGGACAGGGTGCTGTAGCTGGAGAGTAGGAGTTCAGCAGCTGCATTTCAAACCGTGTGCAGGGACCACCAGAATTTTGACTCGGTGGTATTCTAGAGTCCACCAATGTTTCCAATTAAGAAATAAAGAAGTGAGCAGGAAATGAAAGGAAATACAGTATGGTTTTACCAAAACCATCCTTTGTTACCACAGTCTTTTTTCAGTTGACACTTTGCTTGACTGTCCATAAAATTCAGCTGTAACATGGGCTTCGACAAGGCTACTAAGGTAGCCTAAGAAGTGCAATATGGATAGGAAACAGACTAAAAAGCCGTAACAAGCAGGCTTTGCTAGATGATGATTAACAATAGATATATTAAATGTTTTAGTGACTGGCCTGATTTTTATTGGTGATGAGCACAAAGAGCTATTACTGAAATTTGAAAGTCTCCAAATTGAGAGGCAGTGTCCGTAAGTCATGGCATCAACAGAGGTCTCATGCTGAAGTTGCACAATAAAGTCACCTTTGGTTGAGAAGAATATATTGCCAATCCAATGCACAGGACACTAAGAATTCCTGGTACAAGTTGAGAGTTCATAACGTGGGAACAAGTTAGAGACTTGGATACCACCACTAATCATACGATGACTACATGATAGCTTTACAATCATGACGAAGACAGGTCCTACCACAATGATTTTTTCTTGTATAGCTACAGAAGTACTAGCAGCCTTTTACACAACACAGCGATATTCCATCTAAAGCAAACACAACTGTCGCCTACCATCAAAAATATGGCTGTCAAACTGAAGGTGATGAAAGAGCTACCAGGATGATCAGAAAAAAAAACAGTTTTAAGAGACAAGGCTTTAAGACTTCAAGTTCATCAAAAAAGTGCTAAGAAAGGAATGACTGCTGTCTACAGATACACCATAAAGCTAAGTGCAAGGAAGGAGGAAAAAGGCTAAGGCACAGGCACAACTGGATACAGACTGGCCTTTCAGAAAGTCAAAATTGAAATAGGAAGACAGGTTAATTCTAACGTTTGTATCGGAAGATTGCTGCAGATACACATTCCTCCAGATAGAAACTAACCAGCTGAAAAGCAGAACATGATCTACTGAGAGTCTCGCAGACAGTATTTCCAGCAAAGAAAAAAAAAAGTTGCTATTTTGATTTCGCGCTTTAAGACACCTAGAAAGAAATGTATTGCTAAAGATTGCTTTCAGTCATCTGTTCTATTGTCTCTCCTCCCATGTCGAGCAACTCTTTGCTTATGGGGTAAGTAACCATGTAGGTTAAAATAACCGTGAAAACTATTCTACCCCCTGCCCCCCCCCCCCCAGTTTCTACAGGAGTCTGCTGTTCCCCTCTTCAGCCTCCAGTCATCCAGGCACAGCCTTTGTGCTCCTTCACAGCAGAAGTTACCCTGCACTTAAAGATCCCTGGAGATGTAGGTCAGCTGAAAATCAATGGCACAATCTCTAGAGAACTGGAAAAGAAACATTGAAGACATTTACATGGAGAGTGAAGTAGACCTACACAGAAACTTATGAAGACAACAGTGTTCAAGAACAGAAGCAAGACTCATCCAGCCAATTTGGGGCATATGGCTGGCGATACAAATTAATCACAACCAGTAGTCAGGCATCAAACTTCTAAGGAGTAAGTTCTGTATCGATACACTTGGAGCCGGCCCTTGGGAAACAAGCTAAGCAAGTTCAAGATGTTGCCATTGCTTTTCTGGGAATAACTTACCAGAAAGGGATTTGAACCATTTCCACATGCTTAATCTATATCCCAAATCTGACTTGGTGTTATGCCATTCATTTCACCCTCAAGTGTGCCTACTTGCACAATGCCAAAGACCAGCCTCATGCCAGCCAGAGGTGCTCCACCTGCAATAGCACAAAGCGCTCCAGTGCAACAAGTGTCAACAGCCACTCTTCTTGCACAGCCCAGCAAAGCTGCTACTGCCATCCTTGGCCTCAGAGGGTGTTGTTACGCACAATTTTTTGACGCAGCCCGTGGTCTCATTTGGATGCAAGATTGGAAGAGAATATGATAAGTTGCGGCAGAAAATTAAGAATGAATGGAAATTACTGACAAAGGTGACCCCAACCATGAAGTTCCAACGACAATTGCTGCAAGAAAGCTGTAACAGTGGCTCGAGCGTCTGAACTCCAAACAAGTCTGAGCTTGAGTAGCACCCAAAAATAAAACACTGAAGATGCATAAATGGGGAAGCACACTGGAGTATCAAGGAAAAGCTAGACCAGTAGCAAGAACTAGCAAGATTCCTGCTGGGCACCTTTCCCCTTTACAATATTAGGAAAAGCCAATCAGTGTAGTCCCCAAGGCTGTATTTATACCACACAGGGAATAGCATATACCAGAACACCACACCAATTTTTTTGTCTAAACCCAAGGGTCTGTATTTTGAGAACAGGCCTCTCCCTGCTGCATTATATTGCTTAGTAGATGCTTAAGCAAGAGATTTGCCATACCGGCAGCTTGGATAGAACGCTAGCATCTTCCAGCATATAGATAAAGGGGGGGAAAACCCCCAAGCCCTAACCTTTGTAGTTATTTTATAGCTATTAAACAGCAAAATGAAAACAAGAATCAGGAAGGGGTATGCTTCCAGCCCCAGACAGTCTATAAACGCATTGTGCAATGAAACCAGCAGCAAAGTTTCCAGACAACGGCCAGTGCCATTGACCTTGGCTAGGAATACAGGACAACTTTGTTGCCACCTCCCCATTCTGCTGCAACATAAAACCCGGGCTGAGCGCTTACCCTCTACAACCAAAACCGCAGGAACCCCCCGCCCACCCCCCAGCTCCTTGACAAAATATTTTAAAGCACCATTTTACCCTCTCGGTGAGAAAAACAGTTTTTCCAAAGACAAAAAAAAATTTTTTTTTTTAATTTTTTTTTTTTTATCCCACCCAAGTATGGCGGGGGGGGGGGTTCGCCGGCGCGGGGGTGGACTGGGGGGCGCTGGGGTGTGTTGGGATGTACTGGGGTGAGCTGGGATGTGCCGGGGTATCTTGGGGTCTACTGGGACAAGCTGAGGTAGACGGGGGGGTGCCAGCACCAGGATGCCATGTCAGAGACCCCCCCCCCCCGCGCCCTGGGACCGGGGCATGGCGGCTCCCCCCATACCCGGTGTCACTGCCGGAGGACCGGGGAAGCAGAGACCCCTGGGCCATGTGCGAGGGGGGCCTTGCCTCTGGTCCCTCTCAAGCTGAGGGGGGGGGCCATATCCATGGCCAGGAACGCCTAACACTGGGGTGTTTCTGCCATTGTGCTGCCCTGTTCTCCTCCTGCCCCCCGGCACCATGCGGAGAGGCGGGAGCTGCGAGGGCTGTCGTGTCTCCCTGCAGAAAATGACCCCCCGGGACCGGGCAGCCACATCCAAGTCGCGTGGGGAGAAGTCCCGGCCGCCCACTGTTGCCGCTGCCCGAGCTGACATCGTCCCTGGGCGCCTGCCTGAGGCGGAATGGCTTTCCCTGCTCAGGGCTGAACAGGTGGACAGGGACGTTGGGGACATCGTTGCAGAGCTCTTGGGCCGCGTGATGGATGAGTGCACCAAAGCTGATGTGGCTCGGCAGGTGAGCATGCCCAGACCCTGCTTCTGGGGGGATCCCAGGCACCCGGGATGGGTGCAGGTCCCCTGCAGCCTCCGCTCCATGGCGTGGGACGGAGTCCGAGGGCGCAGGGTGCTGAGTGGGGCAGAGCAGGGGGCTCAGCGCTGGCTCTGCCTGCAGAGCGTGGCCTTCACCGTGGGCCAGGCACGGGATGCCCTCCTGCAGATCGCCAAGTGGCGCTTCCTGGCACGGGATGAGGGGGAGACAGACCCCAAGGGAGATGGCACCTGGCAGGAGGATGAGGAGCCTGAGCCCTGCACCATGGACTCCTGGGCTCAGGGCTCCGTTCCTGTCCTGGACATCCATCTGCCCCCTGGCAAGGGAGAGGTAAGATGTGCCCCAAACACCCCTGTGGCCCTGAGTGAGCCCCACAGGGAAGGGCCCAGCCTGGGCTGCTCTGGGCCTGTGGGACAGCCACTGAGCCCCTGGTCCTGGCAGGGGGGTCCTCTGGGTGCTGTTGCAGAGCCTCTGCCAAGGCACAGCCTCCCTAAACACCCCCCCAGGAGCCAGGGGGGTGTCTGTGGTGAGGTGGGCAGGGTGGATCACGCGTGGGCAGGGGGGAGGTCTGGCCTGTTTGCTGGGGTAGTTCCCTGCACCGTGGTGCTGAGGGCCGAGCTGTCAGCTCCCGTGGGTGAGGAGCAGCACCCTCACAGCTCCTGTGCACTGAGGGGGCCGGGGATGCGCCGTCTGCCCGTGCCGGGCCAGGGGGGCAGGGCCACCGACACCAAGTCACCTCCATCGGGCACCTCGATACCCCTGGCCCACACCAGGTCCCCCTTTGTTCCCTCCTGGGCAGGTCTCCAGTGTGCAGGTCCCATGCCAGCATGGAAGACAGGATCCCTCCACGGCAGATGAGGCCAGAGCTCCCCCCGTGCAGCCCTTGTGTCCTGGCCAGGTCACCAGCACCAGCACCGTCCTGCCCGTGCCAGGGCCGTCCTGCCCGGAGCTGCTGCCAGACAAGGCAGCCATCGCTCCCCATCTCCCTGAGGGAAAAAATCTCCACGCCCAGCCCCCGCTGCCTCGGCTAGCCCCGCTCTGCCCAGCCAGGCCACTGACCCCCTGCCCACCCCCGGGCCTGGCCAAGCCCCTGGGGCAGCTGGAGCAGGGACGGCATCTGCCACGGTTGCCCCACCGTGATGTGGAGGGGAGTGGCATGGCAGGGGTCAGCAGCTGCATGCCACCGCCGCTGCCTCCCTCCTGTGCCAGCCTGGTATCAATCCAGCCAGAGAGGCCCCCATGCAGCATGGGGGCAAAGCGAGAGGGGTCTGGCACCGTCCTGGGGGTCCCCAGGTGGGGTCCCAGCAGCCGGCCCAAGCGCTGGATCAAGCCCCAGGTGGAGGTGCTGGACCTGGGCGCAGAGGCCAAGCCGCCGGCACGTCCCCAGGGTGTTGGCCGGCACAGCCGGGGGCCAGAGCTGGGTAGCTGGTGGCTGTGCCAGGGGCTGGCCGCCGCAAGGAGGGGACAGCTCCAGCCACCCCCCCTGGCATCCCCGCAGCCCCCCAGCCCCGTGCACCGGCAGCTCAGCTCCTTGCTGGACTCCGCTCGGCTGGCCCCCGGTGTGACTGTCAGACAGGGCGGCAGCATGAAGCGAGGGCTCTGCATCCCTGTGCACAGTGAGGAGGAGGAGGAGGAGGGGGAGATGGGGGAGGCCAAGCAGGACCTGAGACCCATCTGCCCCACCGTGCCCTTCCCAGCCATTGCGGCCAGGCAGGTCACAGGCGACGGTGAGTGTTGAAGGCAGCACACCCCCCCCCATGCCATGCTGAGGCCCGTGAGCGGTGTTGGGGGTGAGCCGCCCACTCGGCACCAGCCCCTTCCTGGTCCCCACCATCCTGCCTGGCCCCTTGCCACGTCCCACACGTTTCCCAGGATCGGCCCCGCTGGTCACAGCAGCCCCACCATTAGGGTGCAGCTGGATCGGGTTCCCCCCGGGCTCCCCATGTGCTGTGTCTCTGCTTCGGCAGGGCAGCCACTGCCCCAGGCAGGAGCCACGGTGCTGTGGGAGGCTGGCAATGTCCCATGGGCTTCCCTTCTGTCCTCCCCCTTGCACCCCGGGGAGCAGACCTGCCCGATCCCAGAGCCCATTTGCTGGAAAACTGGCTTCAGCAGCTCTGTGGCTGGGAGTTCGGCTGGGTGCTGTTCTTGCCCTGCAGCTCAGCGTGGCGGCCGGGTGCCCAAGCTCTGGGAGAGACCCCCGGTCCTAGGCAGGCTCCTCGCCCGTGGTTTTTGGCACATTTCCACCTGACCCTGTCCCCCCACGAGTTACCGCCGTGAGCACCGGGTCCAGCGCAGGGCAGGGCACCGATATGCTGTCACAGAGCAGTACGGGCTCTGCCAGTTGTTGGCAAGGCTGCGTGGCTAAAGAGAACAGAAATAAAATAAAGAGGTTTCTGTCGCTCGGCTCTCATCCCCTGCTGAAGACCAGCCCTGCGGCTCTCACACCACAAGCTCCTGCACCGGAGCAGGGGCTGGGAGCACGGTCCGCAGCAGCCCACGGAGCCACCAGCCCTCCGGCACACATCACGCAACAACCTGCCCTCTGTTTTTCAGCTTGTAGCTATGTGCAGCTGGTACCCTGCAGCTGATTTGCCACCAGCGGCTTTACCACATCAGCTCTCTCTGGGGTTTGCCACTGCCCCATGTCCCCGGGCTGCGGTGCTGGCCCAGGTCCCTGCCCCTGTGGGCACAGCTGCCTCCAAGCCGCTCTGCCTGTGCAGCCCAGGCTGCCTGCACCCTGGTGCAGCCGGTGCGTCTGGCTGCCGCCCCGATGGGTGACCCCGGCTCTGCTCCCTGCACCCAAAGCCACTGGCGTTGGTGGGGCTGAGCCACCGCAGGGCTGTTCGCTGGCCTCAACGGTGCTCTGGCTGCGCAAGCACCCCAGTTTTTTCTATGAGGAACCCATTTTTGGCTGTGGTGGTGTGGGGCGATGCTCAGGGACAGCTGAGCTCAGGGACAGCTCATCTGGGGCAGGAGCCTGGTGCCGGCGAAACAGCGGAGGCTTTTGAGGCCGGTGTGGCCAGGGAACAGCAGCAGCTTGGAATCATAGAACCATTTAGGTTGGAAAAGGCAGTTAAGATCATCAAGTCCAGCCATAGCTTGGGGCCAGTGATGCTCGTCCACTGCCGGAGGGTCAGAGGCTGCAGGAGCCGCAGGAAAGCTGGACCCATTCCTGGAGGAAGCATCTGCTGAGCTGCTAAAACCCCCAGAAGGGCCCAGCTGGGAGTGTGCCCGGAGAAGAGCCATGCCTGCATTCCCAGGCTGCCAGCCTGGGCAGGAGGACCCTTGAGGGACAGGGTGGGCAGGGTCTGTCTGGACACCCACTGCGCCAATGAGGCTGCCCCTGGGCTGCAGCCTCCTCCGTCCCCCCACGTGCTCTGGGTGTTGCACGGCACCCTGGGGTCCCTCGCTGGGGCTGCCCCCTCGCCACGGTCAACCCCTCCAGCAGGTCCCTGCTCCTGCAGGGCCGTGGCTCCAGCCCTGGCTCATGGCTGGGTGTCCCTGCGGGGCTGGACGGGGACCTTGGGGCTGCCTGGTGGGCATCACCCCTCCTGCAGCGGCTGCCCCCAGGGCTGGCAGGGCGTTCCCCAGCTGGTGTGGTGAGCAGCACTGGGATGGCACAAGGAACATGTGGTTCAGCCTCCTGCTTGCTCTGCCCCTCCCTAGGTAAGAGCCCAGTGAGCCACTTTCCTGCCAGCTGTCCCTTCTCCGCTCCTGGAGGCTTGGTGAGCAGGAGGGGACGGTGCCGTACCAGGGCTGCCAGGCTGGGCGAAGGTCCTCGGCTGATCTCCGGCCCCAGCTGGACTCTGTCCCCCAGCTACAGCCTGGTGCCCCAGTGGACCCCATGCCCCGGCCGGACCCCGTGCCCTAGCCATGGAGCTGCCGAGTGCCTGCAGCCATCCGTGCTGGTTCCTGCTCACGCTGCTCCTGGGGCTGCTCCTCTGGGCCAGGAGGAGACGCGCCTGGGACCCCCGCAAGTGTCCCACCGACCTGACTGGCAAGACGGTGATTGTCACCGGAGCCAACAGCGGTGAGTGGGGCTGGTGGCAGGGGATTGCAGGGCTGCAGGGGTCGGATGGGGCTGGGGGTGTGTAGGACATGGGTGCCAGGCTAAGGGTCCTGTCTGGCCATGGGACCCAGCCACCCTCCTTTTGCAGCTGGAGCTGGGGGTGGTGGCAGCTTCCTGCTCCCCCAGGATGGAGAAGGGGCTGGGGGCATGTGTGTGCCTGACGGCATGATGGCACAGTGCTGTGGGGTGGCTCAGAGGGGACATGGGTCCCCCTTCTCCAGCCACTGGACCACACGCAGCCTCTGCTTTGGTGGTGCAAACGGCTGCAGGAGCGGCTGGTAGCTGGGCCCTGGGCATGTACAATGCAATCCCGGTGCCCCATGCCCACAGCACGCTCGCTCCGGGTGCCATCAGACATCCTCTGCACCGTGCTGACTGATGGCTGTTGTGCCGCATGCTCGGGAGCTGGTCCCTGGTGAGCCGCTCCGGCTGGCTGGCATCCTCTGCCCAGGAGCAACTTGGCCTCGCTGGGCTCTGGGCAGCTCCGTGCCCACAGCCCCAGCCCAGCCTCTACGGCTGGACTCTGCCCCGGCTGGGTTAATGACTGACAGCCAAGGCCACTGCGCTGCTGGCTGCATCCCAGCCAACCACTGCACTGCCGGCCACCATGGGCACCACACCGCACCAGATCCAGAGCTGCGTGCCGGGGACAAGGTCGCTGCTCCCATCCGCGTCCCATGGCAAAGCACGGGGCCGGGGGTGGCACAGCCGGGGGCTGCAGGACCCGCAGGGCTGGGGGTGCAGTGGGGCCCATGTGTCGGGGTTGGGGTGTCCCATGTGTGCCCAGGGACAGGGTGCCCCATGTCTGCTGGGGTCCGTCACCCTCCGGGTGCCTGTCATCTCCCGCTGTGCCGGAGCACCGATGTGGAGCCGTGCCAGGATGGCTCTGCCGGGTGGGTTCAGTGGCCGTGGCGGCCGCGCTGCCCACACAGTCCAGAGTGAGCCACCGACAGAGCTGTGGCGAGCTGCCACATCCAGCTCCTTCCTGCACCCCGCAGGAACTGTCCTGCCTCATCCCTGTCCCGGTTCCCTGTCCCCACACAGCCACACTGTGCTGCAGAGCCAGGAGCCCAGCCCTGCCCGTCCCTGCTCTCACCTCCCGCTCCAGTGCTGGGGCACCCTGGGTTTGGCGCTGGGCTCCTGACAGTGGCTGAGTTGCCCGGGATGGGGTCCCCCTCCATTGCCTCGCCCTGCCCGGACCCTGGGAATGGGGGCACAGACCCCAGGGACCCCTCGCCATGGGGACCCAGCAGGGATCAGCCAGCGCCCGCTCCGTGTGCTGCAGGGATCGGCAAGTGCGTGGCCCTGGACCTGGCCCGCAGGAATGCTCGCACCATCCTGGCGTGCCGGAGCCGGGAGCGGGGCCAGGCAGCGGTGGAGGAGATCCGGGCGGCCACTGGCAACCCCGCGGTGCTGCTGCGGCTGCTGGACACCAGCTCCCTGGCCTCCGTGCATGCCTTTGCCCAGGCTGTGCTGCGGGAGGAGAAGCGGCTGGACGTGCTGGTGAACAATGCTGGCCTCACCGGTACGCACTGGAGTCAGGGTCAGGGGTTTACTGCCGGCGCGTCAACCCCAGCCAGGGTCCAGCTCCCCGTCCCGCTGTGGCAGGCGATGCCTGTCTGGCTCCTGGCCCCACTGTGCCCCGCACCCCTCTTTTCCAGGGCTGCCCTTCACCATCACGCCGGAGGGGCTGGAGCAGACCTTCACCACCAACTACCTGGGCCCATTCCTGCTCACCAACCTTCTGCTGGGTGAGCGTGGGGGCTGCCGGGGCCGGGGGGCTCTGGGGACCCCTCCCCGCTCACCCCCTGCTCTGTGCAGACCTCCTGAAGGCATCAGCGCCCGCCCGTGTCATCAACGTCTCGTCCTTCCGGCATAGCGTGGGCATTGCCAATGGCCGCTACCTCACCGGGCAGGAGCGTCCCGGCGGCTTCGATGCCGCCTACAACAGCACCAAACTGATGAACGTCCTCTTCACCGCCGAGCTGGCACGGCGCCTGCAGGGCACAGGTAGGTGCCGGGCTATGCCATGCCATGCCTTGCCGTGCCACGCTGTGCTGAGCCATGCCATGCCAAGCGGTGCTGTGGCGTGACATACAATGCCCAGATGTACCCTGCTGAGCCATGCCATGCCATGCGGCTCCCGGGGAGGGCTTCACCCCAGAGCCATCTGCTCATCCCAACCACCCCGTGCTGCTGTGCCACGACACGGGGGCTGCACGATGGGGCTGAGGGGTCTTGGCCCTGGTAGATACTACCTGGGACCCCCTATGCTCCCCGTGGGTGGGAGACTCCTGGCCAGGGATGGCTGTGTCCCCCGGGGTGGCCCCAGTGCTGGGGCACAGAAAAGCCCCTGCTCAGAGGCTGGGCTTGGGGTTGCTGGTGCTGCTCCAGGTGGGATGGCAACAAGGGATTTGGGCCCCGGAGGCAGGGACCGCGGTGGGAGCAGGGTCCTGCTGGTGCCAGGGTCCCTGTGGCCCCAGGCCTGCACCCTGGCACAGCACCGACAGCGTGGCTTGGCAGGAGTGACCGCCAATGCCCTGAGCCCCGGCGTGGTGAGCACCAGCATCATGCGCCACTTCGGCTGGGCCGTCCGGGTGCTCTTCGCCCTCATCCGCCCCTTCATAAAGGTGAGTGGGGCAGGCGACAGGGCTGGATCCTGCCCAGACCTCCCGTCCCACGGCCTCAGCAGTGGTGGGGTGGGGGGCCAGGCCCCCTCCTCACCCTCCTTTGCCTGGCAGTCAGCAGAGCAGGGGGCCATCAGCACCATCTACTGCGCCATCTCGGAGGAGGTCTCGGGCATCACGGGCAAGTACTTCGACAGCAACTGCAGGCTGACACTGCCCTCCATGGCCGCCCGCGATGCCAGCCTTGCTCGCAAGCTCTGGGAGGAGTCGGAGCGGCTGACAGGGCTCACCAACAGCCCCCGGCACTGAGCCAGTGGCAGCTCTGCGTGGGGACGTGGCAGCAGCAGTACCAGGGTCCCCGCGTCTCCCCAGGACATGGAGCCGGAGGCTGCCAGGGGGACAGTGCCATGCGGGTGGGGGGCAGCCAGTGCCAGGGAGTTGCCCCAGCGGTGCCAGCACCCTAAAGTGGAGCAGAGGGGGAAGGGGGGTGACCCCACCTAAGCCAGTCC
The DNA here is from genome assembly GCA_026212715.1 of Elanus axillaris. Taxonomy (NCBI): domain Eukaryota; kingdom Metazoa; phylum Chordata; class Aves; order Accipitriformes; family Accipitridae; genus Elanus; species Elanus axillaris. The sequence goes on along the minus strand of JANZLQ010000065.1, from coordinate 12,561,947 downwards.
TCCGGCTCCGCAGGCACAGCCCCTACAGCCCCTTCCCAAGAGGGGGAGCAGCCAAGGGGCCCAGCCATGCCAGGAGAGCCACTGTGATGGGGCAGATAGACTGTGCCGTCAGCTGCGGTGTAATTCCTTTATTAAAAAGCCCTGTGTAGCCGGCGCCAGCTACTCCCAAGCAATGTCCAGATCCAGCCGCTGTTTCCGCACTGCCTGCAGGAAGCTGTCGTAGTCCCGCCGGCGGATGTCCCGGCAGTGGGACAGGTCCAGGCGGCGCAGGCAGCCTTCAGAGGCCAGCAGCAGCCACACAGTCTGGCTGGACACCTGACTCTCGGCCAGCGAGAGCTCCTGCAGCTCGAGCAGGGGCGGCCCCGGTGCTGCCAGCACAGTCTCAAACACCGAGTCCAGCGGGAAAGGGACGGCAAGCAGGCGGAGGGTCTGTAGGCGTGGGGCATGGCACAGCAGTGAGGCTAGTGTGGCACGCAGCGCCAGCCCGTGCTGGGCTGAGAAGACTCCAGTGGTGCTGGCCAGGGCTAAGGAGAAGCTCTGGAGCTGGGGGAGGCCGTGGGGCAGCAGGTCAGTGTCCCAGCGGGGCGGCTCTGCCAGGGTCTCCCTGTCGGGGTCAATGTCCGGCGGGGCGTGCAGCTCAGCACTGAAGGCCTGCAGGCCAGGGCAGCTGGCAAGGAGGGCGGCCAAGGAGAGCTCGTCCTGGCAGCAGAAGCCGTGCAGGGCCAGGGTCTGCAGGCGGGGGCCCAGCCTCTGTGCCAGCGGCAGCACCTCTGAGAGCACCCGGCCCTGCCGCCCAGCACAGCCCACGGTCAGCCGGGCCAGGCGGCCCCAGTCCAGCAGCTCCCAGCCGCCTGCCAGGCCCGGGCTGTCCCCAAGCCACATGCTGACCTCTTCAGCCTGGGGACAGACGGCATGGACGGTGGCCAGGGCGGGCTCCTCCACCTCCTCCACCTGCCGCAGGTGCAGGGTGAGCCAGGGCCCCCCCGGGACAGCCCCCCGCCGCTGCCCCAGCTCCTCCAGTGAGGGGAAGCCCTTGGCATCCCCCATGCCATCCAGCTGCCGACTGTGGAGGAGGCGGAGGGCATCTGGCACGGCGCTGTGGGCCAGGAACTCCAGGCACGGCAGGGCCAGCAGCAGGAAGGCCAGCACCACCACCATACTGCCATCCCCCATGGGTTCCAGGCCGCGGGCCAGCAGGACGCGGAGCACAGGGCAGCAGAGGGACTGCGCCAGCGGGTCGTAGGCCAGGTGCTGCAGGGCGCGCGGGGACACCTTCTTGCAGTGGGACACGTCCAGCTCCTGCAGGCGCTGGCAGCAGGAGCCAATGGCTGAGAGCACCTGGACGTTGGCCTGTGTCTCCGCCAGCCCCAGGCGGCTCAACTGTGGCAGCCCCTCCACCAGGTCCACCAGCATGTCCGCCGACAGCCGGCTGCAGCCATGCAGGTCCAGGGACCTCAGGCTCTGTCACAAGCACATGGAGCCCCCTCAGCAGGGTGGGGTGAAGGGGACCCTGACACCCCTCTGCCCCCCCTGCACCTGCCTGTGGAAGGTGGGCATCCCCTCCCCCCCTTACTGCAGCCCCATGGAGGGTGAGCACCCCCAGACCGTGGGCACCCCCAGCCCTGCTCACCCAGCCCCACGGAGGGTGGGCACCCCCAGCCCGCTGACCTTGCAGCGCAGGGTGATGAGCTGGCCGATGGCGTTGCTGGCGAGGCCGGAGCAAGGGCGCAGGCTCAGCTCCTGCAGGTGAGGCAGCAGGAGCAGGTGGAGCGCCGCCCGTGTCAGGCGCCGGCTCTCGCCCAGGAGCCGGATCAGGTCCTGCACCAAACTTCCAGCTGTGGGGGTGGTCGCAGGTCAGCGCGCGAGCCCCGGCACCGCTCACCCATCCTCCTCCTCCTCACAGAGGGGGTCCCCAGACCCCACGTCTCACCCAGGTCGTTAAAGGGGCCCATGACGAAGCGGAACTGGTACTCATCCAGGTAGTTCTCGCTGTAGTCCTTCACCCAGACGCTCTGCATGTGCTGGACCAGGCTCTGCAGGCAAAGGCTGCCCAGCGCCGGCACCTCCTTCCTCCTGGGCATCTGGCCGCTGTCGGAGAAAGAGACAGTTGGGCACGGTGGGCTCTGGCCAAGCCAGATTCAGAGCTGACCACGGGCCCTGAGCCATAGCAGGCACCTCGACTTCTCGAGGCCCGAGTTTATTTTGGGTGAGCTTTAAAACCCGCTTCTGCAAAACAGTTTAGAGAAAACTCTGCCTGGGCGTGGGGGCGGCCTACACCCAGGCCCAGGGCTGGGGGTCAGCTCTGGTTTTGGGTGAAAAACCGTGGCACCACGGACCAAACGTGACACCCCCCCCTCCCCCTCCTCCTCCCCGTCTTGGCGGGGCC
>JANZLQ010000065.1:12528992-12549497 GCA_026212715.1 Elanus axillaris | reverse complement strand
ACCCCCCCCTTGGGAAGCATTTTCCCCTTTATATCAGTTTTGTGTCATATCTAGGCTTCTGCCAGACAGACTTTCACAAAGGTCTGCTAAAGGCTTTTGGGACTTCATGTATGTGAAAGTGTAGAATTGGGATTATGCTTGGTAAGCGTGCTGTGAGTTTCATCTGTAAGCATTGCCCCAGTATTAGAGATCATAAGGCCATTTTATTCTGGAACACTGCAAAATGGCATACTAATTGTGTTATGTGGACTCCAGTTGTATGCTTTTCTGTTTCAACAACAGTGGAGCAGTCCCATTTAACTATGTCAGCCACTCGATTTGTCCTCAGTTGAACTCAATGTACAGGCCTCATAGAATAAAGTCTAAAATACAAAGAATGAACATGTAGTACAAGTACTTTACTATACAAATTTAAAATTCATGCTGACACTACCCATCCTAAACGGTTTTTAAATATAATGTGTATGTGTTAGTATTTTACCAACTTCCCTGTTACAATGATTTTGATTGATGCAGAGAAACTGCTTCAGTAGACTCATTTCTAAAGGTACTGCAAAATTCCTGCTTATGTTAGGAACTGTCTGCTTCTATAGATGAAACCATAATATTGCTCTCTTGGCAGATATTTGAAGAGATCTTTCATGTCTGTAGCTTTTGAGCATTTGCCACCTTACGAACTTTAACTTGATGCACTGTATGTTACCTCATTGTATTTCTGCATGAATAGACTTAAAATACTAAAGGCAATTTCAAATTTAAAATTACATAAAGAAACTGTCCTTTAAGGTATTTTCTTTTTGAGTAATGCTTTATGAAATAAATATTTAGGAGAAAAGTGAATGGGAAGATATGACCAACAGCTGAAGTTCAACATAAACTGACAATAGAAGTAAGATTTTGATGTATATCAAGACAACTCACTAAGCTGTGAGCAAAATTTGCATCATGGTCAGCAGTTTTCCCCTACTGTACAGCCAGTGTGCTGCAAACTAAGTTTGTAGTGCATGCTAACAAAAAAAAAAAAAAAAAGAAAGGGGGCTGACATATCTTTAGGTTCTCTTTTACACGAACTAGTTAGTGAACTAGGAAGTATAAACTCCTAAACTCATTTCACAAGTAGATACGAGCTGGATGAGAATCCAGCTACTTAGATAATGTTACTTCATTGTAAGAACACTGTGGAGCACCTGGTAAATGTGGATATAATACAGACTCAAACAGGATATTCTTTCGTGTTTGTCTTTTCAGGTGAACTATTGGATGATTCTACTTCATAGACTGCTCACTAATGCACACACCACTTCATCTTTTCTTTCTGCAGCCACAAGACGACTTCTTAACACATTGAACTTCCACATTTTTACTTGGTAACATTCACATCTAACAAAACTTTGAAACTCCAGCCTTGAGAGTAAGATATTTGTTCCTTTAGAAGTTGAACAGTACTAGAGGAAGAAGAGGGTGTGATTGAGTGAATGTGGGGAAAAGAATGTGCTCAGAAACAGCACATGTAAGGCAATGTGTGGAGTCAACCTGGGTGTGTAGGTATATAGGGTTGTGCCAGGGAATGAGTCTTCCTGAGAATGCAGAAAGGGGCATAATGTTTTAAGGGCAGAGAGACACAGTTGAATGTCACAGCATAAGAGTAACTAGCATTTGTGTGAATGGATTATCACTATGTAAGAGCACAAAAATAAGTTAAAAACTTAATTTGAGAAGGAGTAGTAGGTAGCTGGATTACCCTACGGAGTGCTAACAAAGAGCAGGTCATAACTGAGGTGCTAAGAATGAGGGGAAAACTGCAGCTGGTAGAGAAAAGACCCATCCAAGGGCCAGAGTCAAAGAGTCTTATGAGGGCAATGGCTGCTGAGGTAGGCCGTTAACCCCCCAAAAGCTAAAATGAGGCACAACAGCTGGACAGAAAAAAGTAGTGGAGAGCAGAGCAGACCTGTAGCAAGCTCTGCAAACAAGTAGGACTCCTGGGGAGCTGGGCATTTGTTGTGGCCTGATTCCTGTTAAGTTCAGAACTTTATTTCTTAAGAAAAAATGCTACTTCATGCAGGACATAAATATGTAAAAAGTTTGGGACTGGGAGAAAACATATAGATCATACATTGAGTCACTTTGCTTTTAAAAAATTCCGTGTTTTTCGATTTCCTTTCTGCTTTTCCTTTCTTCCCTTCACACCTGCTTCTTTCTATAGTGATCAAGTTATCCTGGCAGTAAGGAAGTTACATGAGGCATAACCACTGCTAATAGAAGGATAATTATCCCTGTTTCACTGTGTGGAAGGGCTGGTCTGTTCAAAGATTACTTCAACTTTTATCATGGTTGATTGTACTCCAACAGACAATAGTAACAAAAAAAAAACCAGGAAGCTGCTAATTGATTTACATTGTTAATGTTTCATTTGCATTTTATTTAAATTTCATTTATTTTAGTACTTCATTGCTCTTCCTCCAGTTCCAGACAGCTTCTCTGAATAGCCTGAATGAGTATTCATCCTTATGGTATACATCACATCTGTGCATCTTTGAATACTTCCTATAAAGATGCACAGTTTGGAAGAGATGTACAAGTTTTTTTTTCCTTTATGCTGCACAGGTTCTAAGTCTTCAAACATACTCAGCAACTCTCTTGAAATATGATACTATGTCTCAGAAAAGCATACAGAATGGTACGGTGTCATCTGTGAAATGTGTCATCAGTGTCATCAGTCCTATGCTAATAACTACAGCTCATCCCCAGGGTGGGTGTTCAGTGTTAATGCTGTCCATTCCCCTTTAGAAGGTCTTTCAAGATGTGTTTTTAGTGGATGGTGTGAAGATGTTGCAGAGCTTGGGAGGGAAAAGTGGAGGTTGAATTCTAAGTGGAAAAAGACAGAAGTGGTCAGATGGTTATTTTCTTTCTTTTGTGGCTCATTTTGATGAACTGTATAGCTTAGTATATGTCTGTTGCCTTAATCCTTTCTACCAAAAATTTTAGCTAGGCTAATTATTGATTGTGTGTTCAGTCCAGAGATTGGAAGTAGGATCTATTTTCTGCCTTCATCTCTTATTATATGTATTGACAACCTTTATAATTTGATGACCATGCTGTACTTTTCCTTTACTGGTGCTGGATAAAATATTTGGTAGTGTTGTGCTAATATGTGCAGTAATATTTTCTGTATGCCTCTCTAAGGGAGTAGAAGACTTTTAAGTACAAAATTAAATGGATGTAGATAGAAAAGTTGTGTAAGAATAATTTGTGTCTTGCTGCACCTAGAAGTGTTCAATATTTGGTAACACCTCCCCCCTCCTACTACAAAATAGATCAGTCCTATTCCTGTATTTTTCATTGTCATCACTGAAAACTTGGAGGATTAGGCCCATGGTGGTTTTCACATGGTTTTGTACTGTTTTATATTACCCAAATTGTTTCTATATCTGTATTTTGGAAGAGCTTTTACTTAGTAAAGTAAATGTGGGTATCTTAATGAAGGTTCATGTAAAATTAAGTTTTCCATTCTCAACATTCTCTCATCTGTCTTTGATAGTATGTCTTGCTATGTGGATGTAGACAAAGAAACCTGGAAAAACTGAAATCAGGTCTGAGAATTCAAATAAAAATATTTTCTGTAATTAAAAAGAAAATTCCCATACAGGCAGATAGTTCTAGAACTTGTCACATCAGGGCTTCTTATAACCTCCTTTGAAGGATTTTTTTTACAAGTGCTCATGGATAAAACAGGATCACTGACTTATCTAGTAGCATTATTTCTATGACTTTAATGGTAATCTTGTGCAGAAATGAGCTACAAAATGACTTAAGTATATCATGTAGACTCACATTAGCCGTGACACTGATTTTACTGGTAAGGAATATTTTCAAACAGTAACCCAGGCCAGACCGGCCTGTGTAAATCCTAGACAATTATTTTGCAATGGTAGGGTAAAATTTTAAACTTTCTTTTTAAAAGCCCCCGCAGCTCGTCCAGCAGTGGAAACATCATCTCACATTGCCTGCTGCTGTGCAAAAGAGGGCTGAAATAGTTGCAAATTAACTTCCCCCTGTCCCCAGGCTGTTCTGAAAGTAAGGTGAAGCAGAACTATAGAAAGAATTTCTGAAAACTATAGTAACAAGAGTATGTAAGCATCAAGAAAAAGAGTGGAACAACGGAACAGAAAGGAAAGTCAGGTATGAGGAAAGGGAAAGGCAGGAATGAATGGGAAAAAAAAAAAAGAGAACAAAGATGCTTTTATGGTGCATACTAGCTGCCGCTAGTAAAAATGGTATTTCATTTGCCCATCTGAATTAAGATTTTGGTCTTCGCATCAGCGAAAGCATGTTTCCTGCTGCTGCCAGCTACCATTTTGGGAACCTTGTTGCATATGGTATTTGTGATATTTCCTCCTTAACAATGAGCCAATGTTTTGTTCCTAGTGATGACTAAACAGGAGAATGCTGCTGCAAATGTGCTTAACTTGAATTTTTTTTACATAGAAGTAATCTGTAGAGTTGCAGTAAGAAAATAAAAGTCTCTTCAGAAGAGAAACAAGTTCATTCCACACATAATACATAAACAGGCTTAAAATCACATTGTCTTCAGGAGGAACACAAAACATCCAATTACTTAGATGATATTTCTATCGCCTGGTAGATTAAACAACTAATTCCCATTATTTGTTGGTGAGAAGGAAATATTTGCTTACCTGCAAGCTGGACTTGTCAGTTTATGTGTCTGATGATATTTATACTTTAGTATGACATTTCTAATAGATGCAGAAATAAAGCAGGTATTTTTCTGTATTGTTTTACCAGGCAATTGTTGTTAACTGTTCTGAGGTGCTTATAGTATACCAAATAGTTGTAAGCCAATGGCAAGGCCTGCAGACCTAGGCATTCCCGCGTTCAGGAATTTTCATACTAAAAGCATCACATTCAAGGCACAACAGTACCGCTTACAATAACCTTCCAGAGCTCAAACCATGTAATTTAAGTGCAACTCATACAGTATCACTTTTCATATATTTTTCCAGAATTAGTTTGCAGGGTGGAAATCTCTTCTGGGATGGGGGAGGTTTGGTTTCACTTGTATCTATATAGGCTATTCTAGATACGGACTCAGAAATGCTAAAATATAGTTTAAGCCCTAACAGTCCTGCCTTGGAGTAGAGGAATGGACCAGATGACATTTTAAGTCCTACTTTTTCAAGTCCGTGTCCTAGAAAGAAAGATATTTTTTTATTTTCTGATTCTTTGCCCTTGGGAGCGGGGTAGTCCGACCAGTAGCTATGTCTCATTTATGCAAAAGGAGATAAATTGTCAGTCAGCTGTCACTGCTGAAGATCTGTGATGACACTGTGGCATGCAAAAATAAGTGGTGTCTATGGTAGTATGTCCATAAACCATTTAAGACTTTAAGCATTAAAAGTAATATAAGTACTGGTTATCATTTTGCACATTTCTCTCTCTTTCAATAACAAGAATTTCTACTCTGAATCAAGGTTTCTTTGGATAAAACATGTTTTTTAAATGTATTTCTGCTAATATGCTGGAGAACAAGAGTCAGCATGTACTAGCATTTTCAATTTTCTTTGACATTCCTGATTTCTAGCACAGTTGCTTTTTTTTTTCTTTTTTTTTCTTTTTTTTTTAAATGAATATCAGATCTTTGTAATGCCAGCAAGGATGTCCTGTTGCCGGGCGAAGAAAAAAAAAAATCAAAATCCCAGGAGGCAATAAATGGAGTTGATTTTTTTTTTTTTAAACTCCTTTTACTCTTAAAGTAACTTGAGTAGCATGCAAAGTTTCAGAACAAGATGTGGTATGTGTTTATTTTGGTAATAGCTGCCATATGCTATTTTTCTTTTTTCTTCTATCATCTCCTTTCATAAGGGGGGTTGAATGCTAACAGAACATAACTCTAAAGAGAGTCACCTTAAGTACATTCCGTTGTGTTATTATAAACTGACACAATCAAACTGCTTGACAGCCAGGGTAACTATACCCAAATACTTTTTGTGTATAAAATAGCTGCTAAACATAACACAAATGCAGATCCTTAAAGCTAGTTCTCAAAGATGTCTGAAAGAAAGAGGAAAATAGGGATTTCCTTAATATTGGACTATGCTTTCAGAGTTTCTGAAAGAGTTATGGTAATATACTGGTAACCAGCCAGTGCTGTCACTTACTGTTAAAAGCCGTATATAATGATAAATCTCTTTATATCTTTTTGTGCTGGCTATGTGGTTATCTCCTTGCAAAATGTATATGAATCATGCCTAAGACAGTCATCTATTTTTTCCCCCCTTTCTCCTGAAAAGGTATTGAGGCAGATACAGTGTAGTACAAAAGCTTCTTGCTGCTGTTGGAGGGCAAAGGCAGTAAAGCTGAGACTGACAGATCCATTTAGGAACCTGATGCCCATTGAAATCAGTAGGAATGGAGTGCTTAAGGGCACTTGCAGTTGTGGGTCTGACTTCTGGCTAGGCTGCATACAATGGTACTGGGAGGAACCACGGATGGGATGGGATCAGCCAGCACGTTTTGAGTTCCACTTCCATTCTCATGTTGGTCCTACCCATTGTCTGAACAGTGCTAGTCAGCCCTTGGACCACCATCAGCGATGAGTTTGCCGACAGCTTGTTCTTTGTGAGTTGAGCTTTCCACTGACAGTAGCCCACAGCAAAGACTCCTTAGTTCCTGTGTGTTGTCTTTACTTATTTTGATTCCTGCATCAGCCTCTGATGTGTCAGTGCATGATGTATGTTGTTTCTCACTTTTTAACTTAAAAACATAGTTCTTTCTGCAACCAGTAGTATGCATTTTGCATTTGCATTTAAGAAAGGGAAAGATTCCATACTTTGGAAAGCTGCTTGTTTCTTGGGTTGTTTTGTTTGTTTTTTGTTTGTGTGCAATTAAATCTAAATGTCCCCCTCTCCCCTATTAAAAAAAAAATAAGGGAAGATGAAAAGGTTTTAATGCTGAATTTGTGTGGTAGCATCTTTTGTGGCTACAGTTGTTGCAAAGGTGAAGTGACAGGCACTGTCTCTGGGTCTTCCTCTGTGATATTTTTGTCCTATCTGCTGCATGCCCGCAGTTCACATGCTCTGAAATTAAATGTAAAACAAGCTCAGTGTTTATATCTGCTGTCACTACATTGCACAAACAGCCATCAACATCTTCTGAGCTGCAGTCTGCCTTGAAGAGTTTCTTGTGGTGCTGCCCACACAAGAGTTTCTGCAGAGGGAAGTTGTAGTGGAAGCTCCCAGCCTTTGCCTTCCATCCTGAGGCAGAAACTGAAGATAGAATTTTCTTATTGGTGGGTAGAAAACCAAAACCATTGAGAACAGTCTAGATATACTGAAAACAAATTTATATTATAATGACTGTGGATGTATGAAAGGTGATGTGGAGGCAGTAACTCTTCCAACAGTGCCATTATGCATGAGATGTGTGCTCAAGGTTAGGTGACAGGAAGGTGGCTGTGCTGTTTTGTAGTTTCTTCCCTCTCCATCTGCAGTGTGGCCTCTTGATTATTGCTTATAAAAAAAGCATCAGAGCTGAAACTGAGTAGAGGATGAAAATCCTAGAAATTCTAAGACATTTTAAAGTTTTAGCATTTTGTTAGCCTTGGCTCTTTCCTCAATGCTTGGATCACAGAAGTCTTTTTTTGAAAAGTTTCTCAGTGGGGCTGCATGTGTGTATAATATGTTATAGTTTACCTTAAATATATACCTGCACTGCAAAGTAAAATTACACATTGCTATGATGTAATATATTACTTTCAGAAAAACATCAACAGGGAAAATTCATCTTGGCAGACTAATAGAAGTTTCTCATGGCTTAACTGCTTCCCCTCAAATTTCAGTATAATTTGAGTTCATAAGAGCATTAGGTTAGGCAATCAAAATGTGGTATAGCAAATGTCTAGCATCTCTGTATTTTGAAATGGCAGTCTTCAGGGTGTCTTGGAAGGTTGGCAGTTTACACTGAGATAGATACAATTCCTGGGATGCTTCTCTGCTTTTTCATGTCATTTACTCCTTTGCAATTTCCTTCAAACTGTGATCCATAGTTTTTAATAAAACCTAGCCTACTTGTAAAAAATTAGTATCTCAAATAGTTGAGAAGGCAATTTGCCAATTTTGGTGTCTATGTGAGCTCAGACCACTAATGACAACTGCCTGTGACTGTATCTACATTACAGTTAAAGGTGTGACAGCAACACATAGATACTGCTTTGCAAATATTGATCTAGCTAGCCTAGGCAACAGCACTGAAGTTACAAGAGTACTGAATTTGGCTTCAGCTGTACAAATCTGGGCAGTGTCCTGGTACTATGTGGTAACTGAAGCCTCTGCAGTGCTACTTTGCTTATAGCTAATGAGTTTTGGTGTAAGTCACCTTCAGTGCTACCTTCGACTAACTTACGAGTAGCTTGAAACTAATCCTGAAGAAAGAGGAGATACTAATAGTAATGAAAAGGATTAATTTGGAGAAACAAGACAGTCAAGATGAAAGAGGTGATGTTGCATCTTACGACTACTTGCTTGAACTTATGACTGCTTTCTTTACAGGCAAGCACTAACATTGTAGCATCAGCAGCCCTATCAAGTCTGTCTAGCTTTTGGTCCCATCTTGACCAAGAAGCTGTGTATGTATGCAGTTCATATAGACCATCCAACTATTTTCTTTGTCTTTTTCATCTCCAGCCTAAGCTAGTTTCAGCATGCTTTGTGTCAGCTATTATTATTGTCATTATTGCACTTAATATTGTTATTAATACCACATACATGAATCAGGTTCCAGGAGCTCATGAGATTTAGAAAAAACATGCACCTGACTTCTGTTTGCTTCCCAAGGTTTTGACTCACTGGAGGTTCACATTTTTAAACTCTTTAGAAGCATGAACTCCATTATAAATCCCTTTTTAAAAGGCCAGTGCCCTCATGCTTCTAAGAACAATGTAAGAATCTGAGTTTGAATCCCCTCAGCTGAGTAGTCTCTTACTTCCTCCCTGAGTACGCCAGCCTCTCTAGACAGCCACGTAAAAAGTGGGGAGTGCCACCTTCTGCTTTGGTAGTGCTTCTAAGTGAAAGTGCGTGTTCTACCCAGTGTTTTAATCTGGTCTTGGCGTGGCACTTGTACTACAAGCCTGTCTATTGGGTTGATCAGCAGACAGAGCACAGGCCTGATAGCTTGTGATCAGTAGGCATGAGATGGGCTCTTGAAATGCTCATCTAAAGCAAGATCTTGGCATGCAAGGTAGTAGAATGTCCGGCACTCGGCTAACTGCACTGGTGAGAGTTAATGCACCAATGACTTTTTAGGTGCCAGAGCTTTGAAAGCAGATTTATATTTATAAATACAAATGTTACTCAGAGCAGAGCCAGTTGGTACGAGGTAACAAGTGACTGTGCCTCTGTAGGTCTGTATGCTCTGTGCTCTTAGTACGTGGCAGGCACAAATAATTTGAGTGACTGTACTCCATAGTGAAGGAAGCTGAGCTGCTGTGAGTTACATTGCATTTTTTTTGTTCACTTGTACAGCCAATTACGGTAGGTCAGCTGAGGTGTGATACTTGATTAGCCTCCAGCAATTAATTTGATCCTTTGAGCCTTCAGACACCTAAAAATCTCTGTGGATGTGGCACTAATGATGTAGAAGCAACTTATCTGAAAGTTCTTTCATCTACTAGTTGATCAGGGGAGACACTTAAGCCTACATTTGTATGAGAGAGGAGCAGCTGGCAGGGCATTCTTCCACACTGCTTTGGAACTTGCTCTTCCCCCAATACCAAAATAGTTCTGGGACATGCTGCAGTGGCCCACTTGTTTTTCTTAGCAGTAAGGGGTTGGGAGGATTCTGGTGGAAGACTGTAAATATATCTTTTCAGCTGTTGGGCTATGTTTATTATCAAGCAAAAGGGAGCTACTGCTTTAGTATATCTTTATAACTGACACTCTAAAAATATAATCTCAAGCAAAGGGTAAGCGTCCCGTTCTTTAGAGTGACTATGTTCGTATGGAATACCAGTGAAAAATCATACACGAGAAAGGAGGCAAATCCATTTTGCTGAGAACTAGCAGAATGTGTAGCAGTATATATATATCAAGATACTGAGGATAAGATTTGCTAAGGAATTAAGGGTAAGTTTGCAGTGAACTGATATTTACTCTGTAATTTTAGCTACAGTAGATCTACCTAATATTGGATTGCCATTTGCTTCCTTCCTATGAACATAGATAATCACTCTAAGTAGGAAAATATTTGAGGGTGGAATTGTGGTTACAAAAGACAGAAAATGGGAATTACTTTTTCAGCTTATTTTAGTTCTGTAGACTTTATTACTTTCAAACAAAAAATATCACCTCCCACCACTCTTCACATTGTATATTCACTCCAATAAATGGAAGACAGGAGGAATGATAGTGATAGGGGCTTGAAAATAGGCTTTCACATATTAATGGCTATAATGGCACAATAAATGTCAGGACAGAAACAAATTCTCATTGAAAACAATGTAACTGCAAATAGGAGTAAAGAGCACAAAACTGCTAGTGGATTGCTCAGTATAAGAGAGTAATTTCTCCCATTTTGTTTTATAACTCTCTTACCTCAGTCTCCTTCAAAATTTTAGGGAGGGTGGGCAGAAAAATGTAATATTACAAGACTGTCCTAACCCTATATAGAAGATGATGAGCTTGTATCTCATGAACAAATATATCCCAAGCTTCAAGATGCCATGGGATCATATTTCATTTATTTGCATCATAAGTTATAAGTGATCTCTGCATTAGCTTTTCCTTTCCTTCCATCACCTTCTACCTTCCAAAGTTCTTCTAAATAGATTACATCTCTTTAGAGTTATATTTGCTTTGCTAATGGCTATTTTTGGCTTATCAAATGGCCTGCTCTACTGCTGAAGCTCTGTTTCAGTGTCTTCTCTAACTTAGAAACTTAGAATAGAAATTTCAAAGCCCTGAAGTCCCATTTTCCTAAGTGACTGATGAGTCTAAGTCACTTCTGCTACTTTTGAAAATTTTAACGCAGGCTGCTTTTTTTTTGTTTACAGAAAACCGGGTATAATCAGAGAAAAAGTTTGAAATTTTTTCTCATAGGCATGATTTAAAATGCAGATTTACCAGTTGTTTAAAGAAAGCCAAACTCATGTACTCTCTGCTGAGTAGTTTGGTGTGTGCTGGACTAACTTGAATCAGATCCTCTCATGGCTAAGATCTTTCTACTTCTTAGGACATCTTACAGAGGCTGCTGAAGATTTCCTGAGGAAAGCAGTTTGCAGCATCGGAGAGTGTGTATGGGTGGAAATATAGCCATAATAAAAAGACTTCAATTGATTTTTGTCTGGAAGGAAGAACTTAATGAAATGGCTGCAGCCAGCATGACATAGCCCTGTGATTGTGATGGAGATTGTGATGAGGATGCAGAAAGGTGCCTCACATCTGTTACCCACAGTAGTATGGACTGTAAGCACAGTGCAGGTAAGCACCTGAGTCTTCTATTGTATTAATTTCTCCCATTTAGTCTGGCAGGAGTAATCAAATGATGTTACTTAAAAAGAGTGGGGAAAATGTTTACAATAGAGAGAACAGAGAGGAAGGCATTCATATAATTTTTTTGAGGAATAATGTGTACCATTCTGCTCTTCTGTGCTCATGAGGGATGGATTAAAACTGGAACAGGTGCAGGGAAAGGCTATGAGGGTGATCACAGGAATGGACAGCATACTGTAAGATCCCATAAAGGCTTTGTTTTCATGTGCTAAATAAGCCCACATTTTTATAAATATATGGGAGAGGAAAATATACTTAGGCTGAAAAACAATGTGGGGATAAGAACATGTGGGTGTGAACTAGGCTAAAATACATTAGAGTAAGGTTTTTAAAACCACCTAACCTTGAAGTAGGAGGTGTGAGAATGGGAGCCCTAATTTCAGTTGTGACTGATTAGTTTAAGAAAGCAACACTTTAACATTGAGAAGACGACAACCTGGAGATTGAGGTCATTCTTTTCTGTCCTGTTCCCATGTAGCTTTTACAAGGAGAAATGGTAACAAAAATGTTAGCAGTATCTCTGTTTTAGAATTCATAAAATGGTTGAGGTTGGAAGGAACCTCTGGGGACCATCAGTCCAACCCCTGCTCAAGCAGGGTCAGCTAGAGCAGGTTGCTTAGGGCTGTGTCCAGCTGTGTTTTGAATATGTCCAAGGATGGAGACTCCACAACCTGTTTTGGCAACCTGGTCCATGGTTTGATCACCCTCACAGAGTAAAATAATAGTTTTGTGTTCAGATGGAATTTCATGTGTTTTAATTTGTGCCCATTGCTTCTTACCCTGTCACTGGGCACTGCTGAGTAAAGTCTGGCTCCCTCTTCTTTGTTCCCTCCTATGTGGTATTTATACACATGGATAGGATCTCCCTGACCCTTTTCTTCTCCAGGCTGAACACTTGCAGCTCTTTCAGCCTCTCATGTCAGATGCTCCAGCCCCTTAGTCATCCAAGTTGCTCTTTGCTGGACTCACTCCATAAGTCTCTGTCTTGCACTGGGGAGCCCAGCACTGGACCCAGCACTCCAGCTGTGTATCCCCAGGGCTGAGTAGAGGGGAAGGATCACCTGCCTTGACCTGTTGGCAGTGCTGTTCCTAATGCAGCCCAGGAGGCTCTTGGCCTTCCTTGCTGCAAGGGCACATTGCTGGCTCATGGTCAACATGTTGGTTGGAAAGACCCCAAGCTATTTCTCTGCAGAGCTGCTTTCCAGCTGCTTGGCCCTCAGCCTGTACTGGAACCTGGGATTATTCATGCCCAGGTGCAGGACTTGCATTTCCCTTTGTTGAACTTCATAAGGTTTTTCTCTGCCGATTGCTCCTTCTTGTTGAGGCCCCTCTGGAAAGCAGTGCACCCATCTGGTGTATTAGCCACTCCATCCAGTTTTTTATTATCTGTGAACTTGCTGAGGGTGCATTCTGTCCCTTCATATAAGTCACTAATGAGCGTGTTAGACAGTACTGACCCCGGCATTGACCCCTGGGGTACACCACCAGTGACTTGCCTCCAGCTGGACTTTGTGCCACTGTTCACAACCCTTTTGGCCTCATCATTCTTGTTTTCAATCCATGTTACTGTCCACTGATCTAACTCCTACATTGTCAGCTTGTCTATGAGGGTGTTAAACAGAGACTGTGTCAAAGGCCCTTATTAGAGTTAAGATTGCAAAGAGATTCAATAAGTTGCCAAGAAATGACTGTTAATAGCACTTAGACAAAGTGGAATAACATAAGGAAACTAGTGAGGGTAGGAGAGATGTGGCAACCAGAAATAAAACCCTGGTAAAGATAAAAGTAAAGATCCTTATGTTTTTTCAGAGCAAGAACTGAACAGACTGATTCCACAAATTATCTAGTGTACTTTGCACAACAGCTTGTACACCAACAGCTGTTGCCTTCAAAGTTGTTGATATAGAAATATATGGAATAGAAATCATTAATAAGCTTATATCTTACAGTTACAACAAATTACTTTCAGTATATACAAAAAGTTGTTCACTGTAATTGGCATTAGGCTGTTCCCAGCAGTTGAGTGTGGTGAAAAATAAAGAATCAATGCCCTTTTCCCAGCTATTTTTTGTATGTTGTCAATGCTGTCATTTGCACCATAAAAGAATGCTCTATCTGTCCAGTGGATAAAGCTGACTTTTGGAAGCATGATTCCTGGATATTTAAATTTCAGGAAGAGAAATTGCATGATAAGAGGGAATGATTTTAGTGAGGTCAAAGGGAGTGGACCAATAATACAGAGTTATATTTGATTCTGCAGGCAGTTGAAAAAATGCCTTAGGGTATGAGTGTCCTGTACTCCTGTATTAACTGTGATCTATTGATGACACTGAAGTCAGACTTCCAGGTTTAAGTGTTTGAGCGTATATTTATGCATGTATGAAGAAGCAATAATGATGGTATTCTAACAGAACACCAAGTAAAAGCAGTATCTTACTTAAAGAGAATGTAATTATTCTACAATAAGCATATTTCATTCTTTGCTGTCAAAAATTATGTGGATCAAAGTTAGTGGATGGTCCAAACTTTTTTAAGTTTTACCAAAGCATTTTAATTAAAAAGCAAAATAGAGCTTGGCTTTTTAGAGAACCTAGTACTGCCAATTTCAAATGCCATACTACAAGGCGTGAACAGGTGTTAACAACACTGTTCATCTTTCCAAAGCAAAATTAAAGAAACACAGCTGTATGCAGTATGCCATTTTAAAACAGGCTTTCTGTATAATTTGAACAGTGCTTCAAGCTTACTCCATTATATTTTAAGAAGAACAGCTTCTCAAATTACTTTATAAGTGTTTTTTTTAACACATGGGGTTTTAGTGAAGTTTACATAGATACTCTTTTTAAAGCTAGAAAACAATTTTAGTAGTTCTCAGACATACTGACTATTCTTTAGTAAAAATAGGCCCTTCCAGCTGAGGTACTTAATGCTGGAAGAAAAGCCAGTCTCAGATACTCCTTTTAAGAAGAGGAAAAAAGTGTTTACAAATCCAGTTCGGGCTGTTCAGATGCTCAAATTATGTCATCCTGTGCTTGATGTCTTGAGGCCTGAACAGGCTTTTAGTTGACAGTAGTGCAGATATGTATTATGACATACCTATTCCCTGAAAAGCTTAAAACGAGGGGAAGCCTGTAGAGTCTGAGGAAGCTTGCAGTCTACACTCAGAATAGCACATAAACCATTAATTCAGCCAGAGCTTAGCCCTTAGCCTGTCTCAGTCACCAGAGGCATAAATGAGGAGTGATAGCACACCATCACTATCCCAGAAATGCCTCTAATAAAGGAAAAAAAAACAACCAAAGAAAAGATAAGAGATAATTACCCAAAAGATAAGCTTAGCTTTGATTATCAAAGTTCATATAACAAGAGCTACTTGTCTACTCAAGACAATGCTAATAGGACTTACAGTTTCTGCATGTACTATTCAGCGAGGAAACATCCACCAAGATTAACTAAGCCATCACTATACTCCCACCCCCAGGCCGGAAAACATGCTGAAAGAATACCACACTAGTTGTCTCAATCTCATCTTAACCTGCACCTGCTTGGTTTGTGCTCTAAATAGTATTTCAGATGAGATGGAGCTTTAAAGTAACATTAACCCCAAGAAGTCGCCAAAATATTCTTCTCCCATCTATACTACATTTCTTATTTGGAGTTTAATAAGGCCATAATGGGAAAACTACTTCTTGCAGCCAAAAGAACAGTTATAGGTTACCTTCAATTTAATATACTAGTCATTACTAACATTTAAGTGATAAAATGTTTATTTTTTGTGTGTTATGTACCACAGGAATACTGTTTCTTTAAATCGATCTGGTTTAATCCAACTCTACTCAGTCATTCTGTTAATTCTTTAGTTTGAACCACCTGTTTTAAAACTATAAGCTCAATAAACAAAAATATCTGAATTTGTAGCTGAACTCATGTGTTACTCAGCTAGCCTATAGATAGACGTGGCTGGAGTGCAGTCTTAGCATTTATCCTAAAATCTGAGAAGGTGTCCTAGAAATACTGGTTAGAGTGGTGATTTTTAGAACTGACCTCTTGGTGGGGCATAGGTAAAACCATGAACAGGAGATATTCCAAAAAGATTTGTCTGTAACAATTATCTGAAAATGTCTTTTGGAGTACTGAGATTTAAAAGGGCTGTAGACCAGATTCTGTCTGGTGTAGGTGGATATCAGAAATACCTCCTCACAACAGTGTTAAAGTGGGAAGAGTAAGTAGGTGGGAAGAATATCCATCTCTATTGATCTAAACACAAAACTTGAATAGCTACGTTTTTCAACCAGAACTACACCAAAGCTGAAAGATTTGAAGAGTCAGAGGGCTGGCATCCCTTGTACTTACTTTGATGGTATTTTTATGTGCTCCATATGACTGTGTGGTAACTAATTTTTAAAGGAAAATTATTTCAGTGAAGATGCAAATATTAACTGAGTATGTGTGCATCTCTTAACAGATCCCTTAAAAGATGGATATCTTAATTCATGTCAGGATGAGCCAATCCTGTAGCCATTAAATTCAAAAGCAAAACTTGCTAACTTGTAAAATAAGGCGGTTAAAGTGGATTTCTGAAAGACTTTTGATAAACATGATTCAATTTACATTTAAAGTATAATATTTCCATAAAAATGTTTGTTAATTACCTAGGGCCTTTGCAAGTGTTTGCCTGATAATATGTACAAACATTTGAAAGAAGGATATTGAATAATAGGAATAGAAAGCTTTCTTCAAAATGCTCATTTGTTACAACTTGAAACTTGGACAGAACCATTTCGCTGTTGAATATGTCTGTCCAGTATCAATTTTACAGGATACCAGTAGTTCTCATAAATCTGTATTAATGCTAATTGTAAATACTGTATAGTGTTTGCCACAGAAACCAAATGATTAGGTTTGCTCATGTGGCTTCCAAGGTCAACTTTTCTATGATATTGTTACAGTATTTCTGGTGGACATCATGGAAACTTTTGGATTTTTGCTTGTATCCTAGTATAGGCATAAGAAATGGAATCTATAATTGAGTAGTTTATTATTTGTCTTTGCATACAAAAGCCATTGCTACATTAAGGCAGGCATTGGCTCTTCTGTTATTTCAGCAGAGCCCATATTTTAGTCTAAATATATCATCATGGTATTTGAGTGCCGTCCTGTAGTCCTTTGGGTGATCTGCCTACACATCTGTCCTGTACTTGATCTCTCTCATCCTTTCCTGAGGGGGTGAAGATGATCTGCTAGTGTTTCATTTGACAGGTTTGTTTGTTTTTTGTTTTTTTTTTTGCTATAGATGTCTTGCTATGAATATGTCAAAGAAGCTCTGGCCAAAATTGTTACAGGTTCATCAATGTACTATAGTTACTGTAGGGAGGATTCCAAGGTAACTGTAGCTTCCTTGTGCTAACTTGTTGGTTTGACATCACTTGTATCTTCTTCTCTCCCATACCTTTTCATTAGTAAAGTCCCACTTAAAAGCTAGACATTAGAAAGTACTTTAATTTTGCAGATAGAAGCTGAAGACACAGAACATTTCTGATAAATTAAATGTTGTGGGAAAATGGCAAATCAGATGCCTCATCTGAATCTTTTATGTGGTTCAGGACCAGATTTTACTTAGGTTATTCTCTTTTTCTTTGGATAGACTTTCAAACCCTCCAAAAAAAGTTAAATCAGAATCAGTATGTTCCTCCAAAGTTCCTTATTCATTGGATTAGTAAACAGAAACAAAACGAGGTAGTTTTATTGCTGGGACTGCAGAAGGCAAAATCCTAGTGTGAAACATAAACAATGACTTAGTAGCATATTGTGTCTGTCCTTTTGATTTGTACTAATGCACAGCCTGTAAAGCTACTTCAGGATGGTGTCTGCTGGCTGTACATGCTGGATTAGTAAACCTGTATTGTCTGTAGCAGTGTATGAAATCCCACAGACTTCTCAAGTAAGTCCACATTTATGGAGTTCAACATCATCTTATTAGGCACTCCCAGATATTTGTAGCCTTGTGTTTACATAGTTCAGTACAGATGATGGCGTAAATTGACATGTTGACTAATATTGACTAGTGACTAAAACCAGTTATGAAGATAACCAGTGTCACCTTGTTGGTTGCAAAATGTTAATCCAACCATTTAATACTGGAATCTGACAGGGAGTCTGAAAGACAGTGGAAATCCGCGGCCTTTTCTGCATGAGGAGATCTAGCTGGCAAACAGTTTGTTGGCATAGTGTAGCTAGCAAGTTCTTTTGGCAGAATGCATTTGCGTTTGGCTGCTTCTGTTGGCAATATATTTCTTCATGGCTTCAGATTGTATTGGCAAAATATATCTAGCATGTAAGAGGATCTTGGTAACTGTGTCTGTAATGCTGTACAGTACTCTCGTCTTGAAGCCAAGTGCACTAACTATTCATTCTGCACTTGTTAGGGTGTCATTATTGCTGAATCTGGGGACACATGAAAACAGCTGATTCTCCAGCAGGAAAAATACTGGGTAGTGCTGGATTTTTAAAGCTCATTCAAGAGTGTCCTTACTGCTGTGTGGATAGGCTGTGCGCCTCGCTAATTCAGTTGTCTGTGCAGGTAAGATGGTTCTTTGTCCTTAGGACAGCTGTGTTATCGCTTGCTGTGAAGGGTGATGGGGTTTGTGGGCAGAGGTGTCTATATGTAGAGCCAACTGTATTAATGTGCCGTTATTTGGCGTGCAACTAGGTGAGGTTGCTTTTGAATATTGAGCAACTATCCTTCAAGAACTGAGGGAGCTGTGTGTTAAAGCCACAGAAACTGCTTCCTCAAGGCTGTATTTAGTATTCTCCGCACCTTTTCCCATTCCCATCATAGACTCATAAAATTATTTAGGTTGGAGGACACCTCTGGAACGTCTCCTAGTCCAATCCCTTACACAGGGCAGGTTCAACAGGATCAGATTTCTCAGGGCCCTGTCTGCTTGAGTCTTGACCATCTTCAAGGACATAAATTCTGCAACCTCTTTGGGCAACCAGTTTTTTGACTACTTTCTTATAGCTGCCTTAAATTTCCCTTATTCAGCTTATGTCTATTGCCTCTTGTTCTGTTACTGTGCATTTCTGAGAAGTCTGGCTTCATCTTTCTTGTATCGTCCGATGAGGTAGTTGTAGACAGCAATTGGGTCTTCTCTAATTCTTCTCTTCTAAAGAATGGACAAACCCAGTTCTTCCATCCTCTCTATATGTACATCATGTCCCTCAGCTCCCAATCAACTTGGTTGCCTTCTGCTGGACTCACTCCAGCACATCAATGTCTTACTTGTGATGGGGAGCCCCAGATTGAACATGGCACTCAAAGCCATCTATAGAATAGCAAAGCTGTACTGATAAGTGGAGTGATCCTGTATGTTGTAGGATGGGCAAGACTTCATTCTATAAGTAGAGCCAAGATGCCCAGAATGAGTGAACACCAAGAAAAACAGTGTCTAATAAGAAGTCTGGTTTTCTACAGGTGAAATGGTTCTGGTGGTGAATGCCACATGTTGTACGCTACATAACTTTTGCAAATATCATGTCCCTTGTGGGCTTGTTCAGGTGGAGAAATAAGGTGTTTGTACTAATTGTTGAAGTCAGAGATAACGCCGGTTCTGTCTGCCATATGTACCAATTGTTTGAGGGAGCATAAAAGAGAGCACTGTGATGGTATGCACTAACCAGACAGTGATTGTTTTTATCTCATGCAGAAATGGTTTTAGCAATTAATTCTGGGGATTTTCCATCTAATACAAAACAACATAAAGCTGGATTTTCAGAAAATAGACCTTTATCAAGCTTAACTTACAATATGGGCAGTGCAAAGTGCTGGCCTTGGCATCTATAGCTGCTTCTGAGTAGGAAGATTCTTAACAGATCTTCTCTTCCATTGATGTTCAATACTTCTATAAAAAGGAGCGAGGAAGGTAATGTAGGTCTTTGACTAAAGGGTATTGTTTTTCATGCTGTTTTGTGGATTTTGGGTTGCTAGTATTTTGATTTTTCTGATCAAGAATGCATCTTACTATCTTTTTTTTCTTTGAAAATTGTAGCATATATTCATGCAGCTTTCAGTCTTTCAGTTTTTGTGACAGGACTCTGCAATGGGAGGGAGTTTATGTTCCCAATTTAGAAAAGAGAGCTTCTCTGATTTATTTCTTTTCCATTTACCATGTAGAGTATGTGTACCTTCCAGATCCATGTCAGTCCACACAGTGGGATCTGATAGCTTAGAAATCCTAGAATAGCTTTGAATATCTGTGATTCCACTGTCCATCTAGAGCTCATTGTGGAGGGACCCTGGTTGCCCAGTAGTCTGGAAACGATGGAGACTATAACAAAAGGTCTCTGAGAGAAGTGAATGTATGCCACAGGCTTACTGGGTGGGATTCATCTTACCAAATACAGACAATTCCTCGTCTGGACTTCATTTATTGTCTATGGAGGGAAATAGGCATTTCTAGGGCTTGTTTTTTTCATTTTGCAGCACGGTTTATCTCATCCCAATGTCACTGTCTAAAGTAAACCAGATGAACCGCTCATTTAATGTCTGTTTTCTCCATTGATTTTAAAGGAGGCCTGAGATGACTCTTTCAGCTCTAAAAGCCTGTGCCATAGCTGACTAAAGCTGGTTGTAATAGGTTGCCTTTTATTGTAATGGCAGCAGGCCAAGAGAGAACTTACATTGCTTGGGGGAACTGTTTTAACTTTCCCAGCTTTTTGCCCCTGGTGTTCTCGGAGAGACTGGAAGTGGAGCAGGAATGCACACAGACTTGTGCTGGCTGAAAATTATTTTTCCTGGTTAAGTTCTTGTCGTGGTTTCAGCCCAGCCGGTAACAAAGGACCATGCAGCCGCTCGCTCACTCCCCCCTTCCCCTCCGGTGGGATGGGGAGGAGAACCAGAAAGGGAAAAGGAAAGAAACCCGGAACCTCGAGGGTTGAGATAAGG
>JANZLQ010000065.1:12502985-12528892 GCA_026212715.1 Elanus axillaris | reverse complement strand
CAGGTCAGCTGCCCCAGCTATGCCCCCTCCCAGGTCCCTGTGAAAATTAACTCTATCCCAGCTGAACCCAGGACAGTTCTTTATTGCCTAATGACTGTTCTGGAATAAAGTATTGAATTCATCCATGCCTAAAGCTTTCAGTGTTTCAACCCGAGTTTTTTGAGTTTATTAGGAAAGTAGACTTCACACTTAGATACACAGTGAGTATTTTTGGAGAAGATACTACTGGCTGATCATCTCTCCAGGATTTGAACAGCCACACTGCGCCCTGGTTAGTTTCTGAAGCATTGGATTTTACTTCTTGAAGACATCTTGTGTGTTTCCTTCTATTTTCTTAGAGAAGTGCTGATAGCTCTTAACTTCTGAGGTTTTTGGAAACAATGAATCTTCTGGTTCTAAGCAGAAGTCAGTGGGAATTAGGGCTGTGGCAATAGGACCAAGTTTTAAACCTTAATGACCAAATAAGGCCTTTTCTTCCCTGATAGCCTACTAAATTACTGTGGCAATACAGGGAAGTCTCTACAAGCAGATTGTATAACAGGCTTTCAAGGACTTCTCTATATGCATTTTGAAAACAGTTCTGAGTATGAGCTCCTAGATTTGAGCTCCCTTGTATGGGAAGTTTACATCTGGTTTCTAGACCTAAACATCAGAATTGTATGTTTAGACATTAAATATTTTGTTTTTACTATATAGGACTTGCCTCATTGTTTGTCATACTCCTGAGAACCAAGTAACCAGCGCAGTGTGTCACTAGTACTTAGGATTCTGGGTTTGCTACATACTTGTTTGAACTCTATTCTGCCTGATAAAGGAATTTGATGTGCTTCCACTTGCTCTTCCTGGGTTCCTCCATTGGCAGAATAGCATTGGATATACACATGAAAATGTATTTTCAATTTATTTCAGTGAAGAGGGACTAATTTGAAAAGACATTTCATGACAGTACTGAGGAAAGCGTGTGGCTTTTTCAAATCTTAAAGCTTGAAAGTTCAGATTTATATATGCTAGATTTAGCCAACCTACTGTAAAATCAAAACATTATATAATGTGACTTTCTGATCTTTTTCTGTTTGTTCTCTTCTACTTGCTTTTCCTTCTGAGTTCTGTTTGAACTTCCTGTTGAAATAGTTCTTTTTAATCAGTCCTTTAAAAATGTTTTCAGTTTAACTTTTCCATGGTTCCTTTTTCAAATATGGGGTGTTTGCATTTCAGCTGTAGAGTCTGATGACAGTGTTGGTGGTTGTCACTTTTTCAGTCAGTTGAAAGACCTGACAAAAAAATCAAGAAGCAAAGGAGCCTCAAAAGTTGTATTTTTTAACTGACACTGTATTCACAATTTTGTCATCTTTGTTTTCTTTTTCAGTCCCCAGATTGAGCTGAACAACTGACCACTGTATAATGATGTTAACTGTATCAGAAGATTGTGTTTGGAAATAAGAAATTCAGAGGACTGTATAATGGCAGAGTATAACAGAGACCTTTTGTATATATTTGAACCTAATGGTCAGATATTGCTTGATGCCGCCACTTTCTGATGCTGAAGGTCTGATTTCATCTTCCAAGTGACTTCTGCAATCAGCAGTGCAGATCTATGAAGGCAGCTGTAATTGGCAGTAAACAGAAAAGATTAGTAAGTGGAACTTTTAGAGAAATAACTGTTCTGTGTACTGCTTCACTTTCGTAGCCCTTCAAGTGAGTTGATAAGATGATAAATATCCATCATTAATACTATTGCCACCCTTGCTTCTGCTAACTTTTAAGTTGCTGCTGTTGTCTTTCAGATTGAGGAAATGGAAGGGTGAATTTGGGAAGTGAAGTTGACAAGAAATTGACACTGTGCTGATAAAGGAAAGTAAGGTATGTTGGACTGTCTTAACCACAGTTGCTGTTTCTGAAATATGTAGAGACTGAATCTGAGAAATTATCTGATTCTGTACCCATTCACTGTAGTTCATACCAGGCAGTTTGTATCGGTAGGTGGATGCCATTTTTAGCAGGAAAGTAAGGAAGCCACCTGGCTTCACTCTGTACCCATTCTCTCATGACATTACCTTTCTTTAATTCTGGCAGCCACAAAGTACCATATCTTACTGCAAAGATATTTACATAGCAATCACATTATGACTCCATCTTGGATAGAAATACTTAAATTAGCCTTAAGTTAATTAACATCAGTCAAATACTGCTATCAGTATAGATTCAGCAGGAAAGAGTTCAGCACAGATTAACTTTCTGAATCTGCTTTTCAGGCAGGCTTTGCAGTCCATGCCAAGTTCTGTAGCTTCAGTGCTACACTCCTTACAGTCTACATGTTAAAGTATACCTTCATATGATAGTCATGCCTTGCTGGAAATGTCAACATGCCCTATTAGACTATATAGCCCCAAGCAGAATGTGCCTCTTTCAGGGTTACAGTCTTTTACTATAACTTTGAGATGCTTAATATAGCTGACATATTTTGTGATTATTTGTGTCTGAATTTTTATGAAAGGAAGTCCAAGTTCCAATAGCATAAAACTAGATGAAGACTGAAATTAAGCTTTGAATGTATCAGTAAAGCAATACCACTAACATTAGTGATTAGGAACAGCAGGTTGAGACAAAGTTTTGAGGTACATGTATAGAACCAGTGATTGCTGCAAAATAAATAAGCTATTAACTATATGACCGTGGCACTCGTTGAAATTCTTGCTGCTAACAATGTACTTTCTAAGAGATCTGGCTATAATATTTGTTGCTGTGTAATAGTGAAAATACTTATCTTCAGAAAGGAAGAACTAAATGGGCAGTATTGAAAACTATCAACCGAAAGCTTAATAGCTGCTGAAGGCACACAACTAATCGTCTAAACTAACTGGTTAGGATGACCCTATGAAATTGGAAAGTCTCTTGCCAACTTCGACACTGAACCCTGTTTTCTGAACTAAGTGCTGTGAGATAAATGAGGAATTTTTGTGAATACTTCCAAGCGCTGTGGAGGCTTTCACGCTGAACACTTACAGATACAATGAACTAGAAATATCCATGTGTCATGATAAAGTGTAAGATGCAAAAGCTATTGTGTACCATGAGTTTATGAGCCAGAACATTTATAAGTTGCTGTTGCAAAGGAAACTAGTTGCAGCCTAACAGTATTAGAACTGTTCTTCTTAGATGTGGTAGTAATGCACTTATTTTCATGGCCTTACTTGGATCCATGGGTTATTTGAATCCAAGAGATAATGAAATTAGTCACAGCAACATTTGCTTAGAAAGTATTTTCTAAAAGAAGTTTAAGGGAAAAGACCCTGGATCATCTGTGTTCTAAATGTAAAGGCTTAGGATGAGATACTTCTATAATTTTAGCCACTTACAGGATAAAAGTTAGTGCTCCCTTTATAGCAAAGAGTGTAAAGTAAGTGGGCTGAATTGCCCTCCAGAGGTGTCATTCCTCTTAGATGCCTATTTTAGGATAGGAGGAATTATCCCATTGAAGTCTCAGAACTCGGCCCTTAGTACAGAGTGCCTATACGGCTGGTGAGAATGGACACCTAACTTGCACCTGGCTAGACAGATTAATCAGTATTTTTTTTTTACAGTAAGAAATCTGAAGTAGTAGCCACTGTAGGAATTTCAGCATCCTCTCAAAAAAGGCAGATACCCTATTTCTTAGGACAAGATTTTATAATTTGTCCAAATATAGGTGTTTTGAATGTATTTACAGGAAATAAGCAGTGGAAAACGTAAGC
This sequence comes from Elanus axillaris, assembly GCA_026212715.1. Taxonomy (NCBI): domain Eukaryota; kingdom Metazoa; phylum Chordata; class Aves; order Accipitriformes; family Accipitridae; genus Elanus; species Elanus axillaris. Next base: position 12,525,161 of record JANZLQ010000065.1, on the reverse strand, counting down.
CTTCACATTAGGCATCATGTGTGGAATATAGATGGGGAGGGATCCAATTTTCCATTCCCTGTAAGTTACAACCAATTTAAAGGCTGATCTGTATTCTGTCAGTTAAAACAGTTCCCTAGGGACCTTTTCCAAAGGGAATGGGCCAGATTACTGGAGAAATTTATACTTCAAATTCTACCCACTTCTGATCCTAATTTAGTAATATATTCCCATTTGTTGGCCTGCCACCACTTAGGGGCTTCCATATGGATGGAAGGAATGATGACCACTATCTGTTCCATTAGTTTCACTGAGCAACACAAAACCAAACGTATAAAGTTAAGTTTTGGTCTCACTGAATGTAGTAGCAAAACTGCTGTGGATTTTAGTGGTATTAACATTTTATTTCTAGTATGTTTATGGCCACTCTGAACTTTTTTTTCTCTGCACTTCTGCCCTGCTGTACTGTGGAGTTTGGGTTTTTTGTTTGTTTTGGGGTTTGGTTTTTTTGAGAACAAGAAGTGGCTACCCCTTTGTTTAAGCCAATGAATCTGAATAGGGTTTTGTTTGACTAGAGTTAAAGCACAGCTGGAGCTTGCTGCTGTAATATATAATAATATGGTCTAACAAAGTACCAGCCTATAGTTATTTACTGTACCATATTTCACAGATGTAACAGGAGTCTAGAGGCAACAGACAGTTGTTCTGACAGGTGATTTGACATCAAACTATTAAAACTGTCATTCTGGCCCTACCAGACCACAGAACTAATTGAGCAGATACTGTTTGCTTTGCCATTAATTCAATAAAACTGTGAATGCTGTTGGAAATTCTGGTGAAGTTTGGAGGACCATTGTCAACTTCAATGATGCTTCTGTTGGAGTATTTTATTTGCCAATGTAACAGACTGGTGGTGGCTTTACTGGTGGAGTTAAGAGCAGTAAATACCACTCCCCTTCCCTGCTGTTAGGACTGCCCACTATGGTATGCACTCCTCATTGCATGATGGAATGCTTTCACATGGCTGTATGAAGCATATCAACATGTGAAGTGTGTGTATCCAGTGCTGGTTATGATTGAAAACTAAAATGACTGATTGAGACTTTGGGGTTGGGGTGTGTGGGCAAAGGTGAGAGGAGAAGTGAAAATACACTCCAGTTGTTTAGGCATTTAATAGTGTTTTCATTCCAAACAGGAAAAGGTGAAGAATTAGTTATACAAAATGAAGCCTCATGATGGGAAGCTGTGCTCTGCAGGCAGAGCTCTGTTGACTTAACGAGATGAAATTCCTGCAGAAAGCCTTCTCCTTTGCCAGTCGAGTAAGTCTAATAGCCTTTCAGGCTAAAATAAACTTTTAAGGATTTGTAACAACAACTTGCTATGGTACTACAGAGACAAACATGTCCATAAATTGAAACTAGTAATCTGACAGTGCCCATTTGTCTGACCTACTTTCTACTTGCACTCTGTAAGGAACCACAAGAAGCAAATTTGGGGATGACAGAAGAAGGGGCAGTTGGAGGGGCAGACGAGAGAGGCACTATGCTAAGTAGCTTACACATGTGTTGTATCTCATAATTTACAATCAAAAGAAAATGAGTGAGGGGGAATGATGAAAGAATACTAGTGTCTGATGAAACATAAGCCCAGAAGAGTGATTCCTTTCTCTTGGCTATCACCAATGGCTGATGTGGGGGTGGCTATCTCTAAAGAGTCATTGTAAGGATCTCACTGCTTTTTATCTTCCTAAGGTGGTGGATGGAAAAATAGTCTGTGTTCTGAGAAAAGCTTCTTTCTCAGGTGTTCATGTTCCCTTGCCAAATGTTGCTATCCCCAAAATCAGGATGGCAGAATGTGTGTCAGCATGCCAGTTGTCCTAGTCAACAGTCTGGTTCACAAGGTGGGGTTTTTTTATCTACCAGATGGGGAGGTGGAGCAGCTAAAGCATACTTTCCCGCACTGCTCTACGCAGCTGAGCATTGCCTTTTTGGCCTCATTGATCCTGTAGCTGAAGCTTGAGCCTATGTACTGTAAGCTACTCGGCGACATTCTAAAGCTAGCAGCCAAGCAGACTCTTGAAATCCCTGCTTTTTCTTACTAAGGTAGAATATGAGTTTTACTCAGAAGCTGAAAGCTAAAAGAAAGCACTGGATGCTTTGTTTTTCTATTGAATTGAAAACTCAAGCCACTTTTTTTTTTTCTTAATAATTATACGTTTTTTTCCTGTACTTTGCATTTACTTATAGCAAATATCCATGACTACTTGTTAACCTGCTGAAAAAACTATTAAAAGTCTTATTGAGGCTAGGAAATTTACTATTAATACTAAAGCAGCCTAGTTTGCAGCTCTGCCAACGCAACGCACATCCTGATCTGCCCTGGCTTTTGACATTCGGGAAAATGATTAACTTATAAACTTGTATGGTTTTCTTCATGAATGAATTCTGCAAGAGATACATGTGTAAGTACAGCTTCAATGCGTAGACAAGGCAAATATGTAAATGTTCAAAAGCACCATTATGTTCTCCAAAATATTTACGAGTCAGGTAAATGAAGTTATGAAAAACGTAGATTCCAACAGACCTATGCGTGAAGGGAGCCCTTGAAGTCAGTGAGAGCTGTGCACTTGGATCTGGCACAGTATGTAGCACTCAGTTATGAAATAATTGGGCAATAAGACACAGTGACCATGCAAACACAGTAATTAATACACTCAGCAGTGCTTATGTGATGACTGACCTCTTGCCAGAGCTAAAAGTGACAGCTGTGCCAGTCAGCTAAGGAGCAGAAGTTCTAGAGCAGGGAGCAGGAACAGCTCATGTTCTGTCTGGATTTCTGAAGGGGAAAAGGTATTTGCACACGGGGAGGACTGGAGTGCCACTCAGCTTCCCTTCCCTTGAGGGTTGCTGTGCACTGCCCTGTCTCCACCATCCCTTCCTCTTCCTTCCTCACCTACCCAATGGATGCACTAACTTTGTTGGGGAACATGGAGTTACTGCAGTTCTCAGCAGCTGTTTCTAAAGTAATATAAAGCCTGGTTTACTGCATTCAAGTTTTAAAGGACATTTTTCTTTAAAGCATTCTCTTGCTTTGCTATTTGCACTGCTATTGCATCTTAACTATATGAGGGAACATAACCGTAGCTTTGCTAGCTTTTGCAGCTTTGCCAGTGAAGTATGTGATAATATGGCAGCTTTCATGAAATATTTAAAAATATGAACTTGAGTCTAGGGTATAGAAACCCTAAAGAGGGAAGAAAGGGCAGTAGGGCAAGGCAAGCTGGGAGAGATGGAGACTTCCACCTTCTAGAACATCTAAAAACTGAGATAATCTGAGGCCATTTAACATTTTTTTATAGGGCACTTCGATAATTAGTTGTTGCTTTTATTCTAGCCTGTAGCTGACATACTGTAAACAGGACTGATGGGCTAATTAGCAGTCTTGGAGGTCAAAGAATGTCTGGATGTGGGGTGAAACTCTTTCTCTAGTGACTAGAAGTTCTCCAGGGCTGCCAGCATGGCATGGTTGAAACATTTGAGAAGAACAGGTAATGCCATGTTCTATAATGTAGCTTTTCTATATGGGTCAAGATAAACTGCTTTCTTTAGATGGCATTTCTTTGTTTTCTTTTTCAGTTCAGGTTGGGCTGATGTGAAATAGACTAATGCTTTATAGACTAGTTCCACTTTTTTAAGTGCCTAATGCTGCCTTATACTAGGACTTTTTCTTCTGCATTGAGAAAGAAGGCAGAGGTAGGCAGGGAAGGAAGAGGTTGATTCTGCTTTTGCATCTAGCAGTTAAAAGTCTTTGCACAGCAGATACTTTACATCCTTTTTCATAACGTTAACTCTGCACTGTACATGTTGAATCTCTCTCATAAGTGACTGGGAAAATGTCTGCAAGGCTGTCCTATTGGTTGGTGCTTGAGTTAAACTGTAAAGGTCTGATCCTGCCTCTGCACTTTTCCTAACTAGAACCATGGCAATCTATATCCATATCTTTTCGGTTTATATGATGAACAAAGTGTAAGAAACAGATGCCTTAGATCTGTAGCAATCTTGTGGCCCTGGACTTGTACAAGAAACACTGACTTTTTTTCATTTGTATTCATATTGTTATGCCTTGAGTTCATTCTAGTGCCTTGATTCAATCCAGTAAGCTCTTAGTGGCATATTGTTGGTTTCTGTACTAGCAGTATCACACTAACCTGCAGTTTTATTAGCAAAATCAGAACACTGACAGATCAGCACCCTCCTTCTCTGTCCCTAACAGAAAGCAGGTGCCTCCTTATTAATGTATGAAAAATGTCCTTTAAAAATATAAAAAACCCAACCTCGAAGATACCAAGGACCCAGCTTTTGTCAGAAACAACCTGAAAAACAATGGAAAAGAGGAAATCCTCTCCCATGCTAAAAGCATGGTGTCAGTCACTCACAGATAACCTCTGTGGCGGTAGTGGGAAGGCTTTATAAACAGGAGTGGAAATAGTGGGCTATGAAATTTCTGGGTATTGGTCTTTCCATTAACTGGTCATGTATGGGAAACACTTGGCAAAATCCCAACAGGGAGAGCTCATAGCCTCTTTTCACTTACAATTTTTCTTTCTTATGTAGGATCAAATGAGGAAGATCCAATCTCTGATTCTGCCCTGCTTTTCCCTTGGTGAGAGGAAAACAATTAACAATAGCTAATTAAAGGAACAGTGTTTTATTATTCTTAATCCAGGCTTGTGGATTAGTCTAACTCAAACCGCAAAAGAAAACAAAGATATACTGCCTGATAAAAAATGACCAATATTGACTTCTATACATATCATATCTATACAGATATTTCTCTCTGTTTGCTGATTCATACAAATGTTATTCCACAGCACAGAGATTTCAAACAATACCCCAAATGTGTTAACCAAGCTTACAGCAGCTTGCCAGCTAAACTCGCTAAAGTCTTGTGCTAATCAGCAGGGGTTGGCTGCTAACATGTCACTTGCACTGTTCCTTAGCAAAGGTACTGAAGGTCATCATTTTGTGCAAACCTTAGTGTTGGCAGACAGGCAAAATAACACTAAGAGCTGGCCTTGGCAAACTAAGATGGACCTCCCGAAAGGCCTTTTTATAAGGTCCATCTAATGCGTATGGACTCTGTCATCAGTAGGATATTCAGGATGAAATTTTGGTAAGGGTCTGGAAGAAAATTGTCTACAATGGACTCTTTTTTTAAAAAGTGTATCTTTGCGCCCATAGGGATCCCAGCTGTTTATACTAGTGTCCAGAAACTGCTGCCAAGCTTTTGTTGGTGTAATCTAAGAAAAAGGAGCATTAGGTCAAATGCTTGTGTTACAGCACTGTAGAAAAAATATTTATGAAGGCTTTATGTAGGATGTTTAGTCCACAGTTGTTTTTCTCAAAAAATAGGATCTTGAATAATTCAAAACTTTTCTATAAATACTGTAAGAAAATACAGTATATAATTTTTTTAAAAAAATTACTTCTTTGCAGTGATAGGAGAATATCTAGGCATGTGACAAGGTTTATCTTCAGAATCTTGTACTTTATGATGATCTTGATTCAGAAACTGTTTCTCAGCCATCGGGAACACTTGCTGTCTGTGGTACAACCTAATTACATAGGGTATTCCTTCAAACTTCTGTTGCAGCAGATGTAGTCTTGTGCATCTTGACAGTGAGTGGCTGAATCTGCATCAGTTGAAATGATTTGCTGTATAAGTTCTTTCACATTGAAACAGTCTTTCAACATATAAATTCTGTACTGGCTTTTACGTCAATAAGTTAAGCCATATGTTGATTTAACCCCGTACCCTGTTAGTAAATCCTAAAGCAGGCTTAGAGCACAGATACTTCACCACTTCAGAATTAGCAGTGTTATGATTAAACTGGATGCCTGCAATGTTGGTGGCTGGGGAAGGAGCAGCAAAAAGCCTGTCATTAAACAAATTTTATTAATAGAAATCTTAGCACAAATGTCAACATACAAAAGCAAATGTGGCATTAAAATGCGTGTGTTAATTCACAAGGTTTAATGAAAACTTTTTATAGTTCAAACAGTATCAAATTTTGAGGAACAGCAAAAGCAGTAAATCTGTTTAGCTGTCATTTCCAACTAATGCATGTTTCTGAAACAAAATTAGTTCTATGGTCGCTGCACAGACTAACTTTGGTGCGTGAATGGCACTATGCAGAAGTATCTTGTTGGATCATGATGTTCTCAGCTTTACTGGTCTCTTCTGAATGTGTAGCACTCCCAGTGACATCGCTGGCAGTTCCACATGCGGAGGAGAAGGATGGACTTGTTGGGCAGAGGACTAATGTGAGATGTAGCAGACCTGCTGCAGGTTTCCTTCTTTGAACCTTCAGTGACTGCTGTCAGCGTAGATTATGTCGCTGATTGCAGCAGAGCGGGAAGTCTCCATGTTTGTGCCTATGCTGTGCCTGAGCGGGCTGGACTACTGAGAAACCTAACACAGATTTGATCCCTTGTCCCTTTCTATGAAGCCGTATTGTTACCCACTAGATACCTTTTGATATGTGCGTGGGTCTCCTAGGCTGTCTAAAACTCCTGTCATCTGCTTTTGCAATGTACGATGTCTGAACTCTCCTAAGAAGTGCTTAGCAGCTGTCTTGCAAGAAGGGCAGATGGGATAAATGTTGATGGCCAGCTAAGTGCAGCATGGTCACCCTGCCCATATGGTCTGTACATGTGTACACTTGGATCCATGTTAAGGGGAATGTAGGTCTGAGTTTTCTTTCCAGAGTCTTCCCTCTATCTACCTCATGTATGTGACTGAATTTGAAAGTTAAACCATAGCACAGTTTTGAGCTCAAAAGATTGTGTAGGTGTAATGTCTGTACTTCAACTCCCCATCTCCAAAAATGGATGAAAAAGGACATTGCTGCTATTTCAGTCTTAATGACGGTGCCACTGCATATTAAAATGAAAAGCTGAAGTACTGGACTACGACAGTGACTGGAGTCATAAAAGTATCATATACAATTGTATTGTAGTCATGCTTCTTGTTTCTATAGCAACTTTCAGCCAAGAATCTCAAGGGTCTTTACAAGTTATTCATGAATTAAACCTGTGAGGTAATGGATGGTGATTATTCTTGTTTACAAATAAGAAAATGCAAAGATTAAACTACTTGATCAAGGTCACACAAAAAATCTGTATCCAAGCCAAGAATAAAAGCTGACTTCACGGTCTGTGCTTCAGTCACTAGGCTGATATTCTCTGTTGGAAGGGCTGCACAGTGCTGAGGAAAGCCTTGTACAAAGTCTACAGATTTGTTCATTCAAAAGGTACATTCCAGCTCAGATTGCCTCACTGAAGTGACCTTATATTTTTATCTCTTTGTCTATCTAAACTTTGCCCTTGTGAAAACATCATTATATCCAGCCAAAGCAAGAGTAACATGATTTTGACAAGAGTTTTGCGAATCTCTGACAAAGCAAAACAAGCCTATGCTAAAAAGTGTAACAATCTTTGCATGTATGATTGCTAATCCTTCAATGGCAATTAGATAAATAGATCCAGTACATGCCTGGATCATTTCAGTGGCTACATAAATCAAAGAAAACAAACATTTACGCAAAAAACAACTATGAATTTTCTTGGGAGTTACCACAGAGAGATTGCATTATATGATGAATTAATGGGGCTTGTTGATAGACAACAGCAACAAAAAGCCCACTTTCCTGGGTTTCTTTTTAAACTACAGGAAGGGAAAAACTGTGAACTCTTAAACTTTTTTGGTATCTAGCCTCTGCTCCTCCCTCTGTACATAGTGCTTGCCAGCACCAGAATATTGTAAATGGATGTATTAGGCGACAACAACAGCCACACCTTTTTAACTCCATCATCCCACTGGATGCTGTTTGTAGAATGAGAGAGTGGAAAATAGCAAGTATGCTCTCAGGTGTGTTCTTTTCTAGTCCAGGCTAAATAGTAAAAAATGCTTTCTTGCTTCCTGATCTGTTAGGCGTATAGATGTCTGACCTAAGGCATGCTGCTTTTCTTTCTTCTAGATACCATGCCTTACAGTGATTATATGGATGTTAGCTTGTTAGCTATATCCTTGCGGTCATGCTCTTTTTTTTTGTCTGGGTGGCTGCGACTGAGAATTTTACACTGCTTGGAGGAATGTTTTGCTGCTGTTTTCTCAAGATCACTGGCTACTATGGCTGTATTACAGTTCTGCTGAAGAACAAGTCAGCTGGGTGAATGGCAGTAATTTAGTGAGGAAAAGTCTTATGAGAGCTGAGGATCATGTTTAGCAACGTTTGCAAGTCTGACTAAAAAGTTCACAGAAGCGCTAAGCAGAAAGGAGGCTTTATTGGACTGGCCTTATTGCTTAAAGGGGGCAAAGCAGGGATGGCATAAGGACAGGAATGGGGAGGATCAGCACTGCCCCACTGAAAGATAATGCAGTCCTGGATGTATATAGCCATATATATCCCAGTTTGAATCAATAGCTGATAATTTTCTCAATTTCTCAGAAATCCCACATATATCAGCATTAAAATCAGTGAAACACTGAAAGGATAAAGTGTAAGTGTCACACAAGGTCTGATAATCAATCTGCATTTTGATGACTATGTTGAGTGACAGCTGCACCTCAGCTGCCCCTGTGCCCTCTGAGCTGGGCAGTCAGGGATGACTGGAGAACTTCCTCTGTCTCAGTGTGCAGTGCTAATTCTCAATTTTTTCAGTTTATTTCTCAAGCTTTTTACTAGGCTTTTTCTGAAATTTTTGTAGCAGTCAGGCTTGCTTAAGAATTTGTAGCCAGACCACTCTGTATTAGCAATCCTCAGCTTGGATTACAAGCTGTTAGATAGGTACTGGGCCAGACTCGTCAGCTGATTTAGACTAGCTGTGGATCCAAGTATACTTTGTTTTACAGGGCAGAGAAAATCAAATGGGAGAAATGTAGGAATAGAACCTAGAGGAAACTTTGACTCTCTACTTGCCAATCTCAGGCTATTAGTTCTTTAAAAAAACCCACCACTATATATATATCCACGCTAACCTCACATGGTTCTTTATAGTTGTGGCAATAAACATTTAAGTGGGAATACTTAAAAGAAATGAAATTACTGGCTTTGTATTATAAAGATCTTGTGATCTTTTAGTGCCTTGAGATTTTTTAGAGAAGATGGCTTTTTCTGTAGATGTCTAGTTTTGCTCTGCTTTCACAGATTGGAGATGAAGCAATCCACTGTAATGAGATTGGTAGGGAAGCCCACCTTTTAGGTCTTTTGCCTGCTGTCCTGCTGCTTATGAAGGAAGAAAATGTTGGTTGCCACTGCATTAGCATGTTGTAGCTTGGTGGAAGATGGGCAGTTTAGGAAGTGCTGAGTGGAGGCACTTTGTTCTGCTGAACCCACTGGGTCCATAATCCTCAGGATGATTGGTTTCACTCCCTGGGAAATGCAAGTGCCCAGTGTTTCCCAGACTAACCTGAAATTTCTCCTAACATTGGGCAAGGTTTATCAATGAGGTAAAATGTACTAAAGAAACTCTTTGTTGCATTTGGAAACGGTTGTCTCAGACAGGACTAATAGTTAACTATGTGTCAGTGTAAAGTTATGATCTTCTTTGTCTAGCCAGCCCACAGGGTTGATAAATCTAGTGGAGAGAAAGGTTTCACGGAATGTGCAGCTGGGGTCCTGATGGCTGGTCTTTGAGGCATTTTCCTAAGTGTCGGCTGAGTGGCTACCCAACCTCAGCTGTACTTTGGCTGAAGCTTCCTCTTCTGAACTCTTGTAGTCACAGAAGATCCGAGTCAGGTAAATGTACCTCTGTTATTTTTCTGCAGCCTTGACGATCAACCCAATTATGGTATTAAACTTATCTTGCTACTTACGAAATGCAGTCTATCACTATATAACCTTCTGATAGTTGGAAGTGCTTTTCTGAAATGCATTGCTGAAGCTAAGTAGGTCTTAAGTGTAGGAGCCAGCTTATTGATAAATTAGGTCCTTTCTTGCTGTTCAGATTTGTCTCATTCTCGAATGATTTGTGAGAGAAACTCTGAATTGTCATAGCAGTTTTAGTGCAAATCTTTTCTATATAGAGAGAGTAGTTGTGAAACTTTATTAGTGATAATAAGGAATGCAAGCTTATCTCTAGTTTATGTAGAGACTAAACCTGATAAGAAGATGGACATGATACATAATGATTTTATTTTTCCTGTTCTGGTAGAGCAGAGAACGCAGTGGACTAACAGAAGCTTGATAAAAGCTGAATGCACCAGATTCTCATCTTTCGTGCCTGGTAACACCTCCAGGCATGGTCTTACTTAAATGAACCTAATAGATATGTCTGAAGCAAAATACTTCTCAGACAACATGTGGCCTTTAGAGAAATTCTGCACTCAGGCTGTCACTCACTCAGTTGTTGACATAACTGTTTGGAGATTGTGAACTGGATCAGGCAACCAGATAAGGTTAAAAATAATGCAAACAAAAAGGGGGCAGCAGAAGATACCAGCTTACTTCTGTGGAAGAGGGGAGGTTTTGCACTTCTTCCTTGAGCTGAGCTGTGCTTTGCACTGTCTCTCTCCCCCTCCTGGACAACAGCTTCAATATTTGTCACACCCTTCTGTGAGCTGATTTAGCTCACTAGACAGAGCAGCAGAAAACTATCCAACCCTGTTTTTTACCCTGCCATTTTAGCACATTAAATTAGCTCAAAGGAGGGGTCTGCTGAGTACCAGACCTAGTAAGAGATAAATGGCAAGAAGCATGACCTCTGGCTCATAGTTTCAGGGAGCTGTTAGTTTAGCTTAGTGCACCTCTGGAAACCCTGAGCAAATAATTGTGTCATTGCATGTGGGGTAGGAGAGAGCTCCAGTGCTGAGCAAAACAAGTGACTGACAGAAAGGGTAGAGAAAAATGCCATTGCCAAAATCCACTGTATCATGAGGTGTCAGCATGAAACAGAAGGGCAGCCCTTGTTTTTCTGTATCAGAGTGTAAAAATCAGGAGATAAAGGGTTTGGAGAAGATTTAGTGCTTGGAACCTGAAGTGCTGTATTTGGAGCTACCTATAGGACTTTGAAAGAAATGTAGAGATGAGTATGAAATAACAAATGGAGATTGTAAAGTAAATGGAGACTTTTCCCCTTTAAAAACTAACATAATCAGTGGAAAGATAAAATTTAGATTTGCTTATTAGAGTGATTTTCTTATCATTGTCTAGAAAAATAACTGATTTCTGATTTCAATAGCCAATTCCAGATAATTTCACAGACTGGTGGCTAGACAGCCCTTGCTGGATTTCGACTACGTGCATTCTGCAAGTAGATCTTGTCTTTCTAGCTCTGATGATCTGTCTTCGCCCCCTAGGGACCATCACCAATGGACCAGCTGCACGATTTAAATTTGTAGTACTTCAGCAAACTTAATTTTTTTCTCACTGCAGTGATGGCTGTTTAATTAGGGGAAGTGAACTACCCACAGTACACTGAACTGGATTAGGAGTGTGCAGATGTAACTAGGACTTGTTCAGTCCTGGAGACATAGCAGGTTGTCTCATAGCAGTATAATGAGACATAGCAGTAAGATGTAAGCATTAAACTCTGAGCTTAACAAACACCAGTTTAAAGTAATAACTAAAGTGCTGTGGCTAACTCATGTCTGCTCAACGCTGCTGAAAGTGAGCATGTAGCTTTGATTGAGTTCTCAAGGACAGAGGCTAAATAGCTCACTACCACCTCTGACATTACCACAGCCCCTTTATGATCAGTATTTGTATCAGTGATTTCATGAAGAAGCTAAAGACTAGACATGTCTACAGGAGACATTAAACTTGTTTTTTGGAGAGAGGATTCCTCAGTTAGCTATGTTTGCTGTAATACTAATTTCTGATTATTTGCAATGCACATTAAAGATAAATGCTGAAATATGACCAGCCATAGTATGCATAGAAGTACATTGATACACAGAAGTTCATCATGAGGACAGGATTTGATGAGACAGTGATGTTGATGGAAACACAGCTTTATGGGAGTGCCCACCCTTCCTGGTGGTGCTAAAAAGCCTGCCAGAGCGAATGTATTGCTCCTAATGGAGATCAGCTCTTTGATCTGCTGCTCAGTGTAACCCATAAAGAGTTTCACTGGCGCAACAGAATAGGGGCAGGAGGGAACAGCTGTGTTTGCTCAGTTGTGCCACTGAAGCTCTTTTGTCATTAGCCTACAGCCAGAGAACTAGAAAAGTAGCTTCTTTATCCACCTTCAGCTCTCATCTAAATGAGGAACCACTTGCTCCTGTTTTTACGCTGCCGTTCACTCTTTTTTCCAGTTGTGCTGTTGGGAGTCTATGTGAAGCTGACTGTAAGTTGATCAGTGAAATGATTGAAGTTGAAAAGCCATTCCCGTTCCTTATTTTAAGTTCTGACAGTTCAGTTGATACTGTGTTAAACAACAGTCCTACATAGGTGGTTGCACAGTACAAATAAGAAGAAAATCATTTGGCCAAGGATAAAGGATGTCAGAAAGCTCTTTTATTGGTTTGGTTGTGGGTGAAAATGTGCATAGAACTACCCTTTAAATGAAAGGTACAGTTTAAAACCAACTTACTTTATTAAAACAGGACAGTTTTGTGGGAAGGGCAATCTTGCATTTGGTATCTTCCTCCGTGAGGCAGGTTTGAATCACTCACTGATATTCATGGAGAGGCTTGTACCAGTTTGCCTATGTGGCTTTGAAACTGGTGCTCTAGTCATACTGATTGTTCAAATTCTTTTCTCCTTGCTTAGTTAAAAGCATTGATCCTCTTGCTCCTAGTTACCCTTTTATAGCCCTGAAGAGAATGCTGCTTTATGATTACCTTGTTGTTGATCGGGTTCTCTTTTCTTTTGAATTGATAGGACTCTGATAGGGTGCACAACATTCATTAATTAGGTACAGGAAGAAGCAGCTGTGGTGGTGTGATTTTAATAGCTACCCAAGATCTGAATACAAGACAAACTCAGAGTGACACCTCCTTGGAAAGATTCCTAGTGAAAACTGTCCTGGAGAGAGCATATCCAGTGAACAAAATTACCCAGGGCAAGGCTTGTCAGTTACTGCAAACTGAGAAGAGGCAGCTTGGAAAAACAAATTGAACATTGCTCTAGGAAGGAAATCATGCCAGTGCATTCTGTGAGGGACTGAGCACATGATGAGGGTGAGGACACCCTCAGAGATGCCCTCCTCAGTGACACTTGAATGGGTCACTGAGGACAGAAGAATTAAAAAAAGTCATGATTAATACTTGGTGTCTGTGACATGTCTTGCAGTGATAGAACATTCAAATCCTTTGCAGTGCTCTCATTGTTAATTATAGGTCCCTCCAATCATTAACATCGGGTAGATCACAGAGTCCACATCTTGCAGTTTCAAGATATCTTCTTTACCTCCGTTTTTTTTTTCCCCATCTATTCTAATTTTAAAAATCTCAGTTAACATGACAGCTGGTACCAATGACATGCCAATTACTGAACTTTCTGTAGTGTGAGAGGAAAAAAACACACCCTTTTTTGAGAGGATTTGAAACTTCTGTGCGCTGAATATGGATGCGTGCAGCCTCCCTATTTTCTGCCCAATACTTACTCCAATCTTGTACTTTTGTATAAAGATTTAAATCTGTAATGTCGCTGAAGAAATAGCCTAGATGAATTCTTTCTCACGAAGCAGGTAAAAATGCAGCCTCAAATTGAAAGTTACAATATTTTTCTTAAAACTTACTGTTTTTTATTAGGCACTGAAGAGGCTTTTCTCCTAAATAATAATACACTGGGTTAACTTCAGCAAGGAGCAAGAGCAGGTCTTAAGTAATAAATTACTTTCCCGTAGCTTGAGCACATGGGCTGCATTTTTGAAAGGGATAGCACAACTGCACCAAAACCCCCAGCCCTGGAGACATTCTGCGAAGCAATCCAAAATCCTTGACAACAAAGCTGGAGGGTTTTCCCATAAATTTCTTTTTCCCAAAGAGCAAGACAATTTCAAGTTTATGTGTACTGCTGCACTAGTTCATGCTATAATTTCATTGATTGCTATGCTTGTATTATATTTTTATTTAAGTGAAGAAGCTATGTAAGGCCTGGCTAGTAAAATTTTGCTAAAAATTTCACTGAACAATCCCTAACTCATTATCAGCTTTTAATAAAAGCATAATTCATAACATTTCCTAATACTACATTCATTCTTTACTTCTTTGGGGATAGATGTGAAGAAATAATACCTGACACAGTAGGAAAAAAATACTGTGTCAGGTATTACTAAGTTTGAGTGAAAAGTTAGGTAGCTGTTTTCATTTTTCGGTGTGCTAAGGCAGGCTGTGATGATCTTGTTTATGGGATGTTGGCTTATAGGCTGGTATCATTATGTTGGGTGGAATGATGAGACAGTATGGCTGTAATTTTATCTAACTGTAAAAATTCTAAGTTTTGGAAAAGTGAACATTAATTTGAAATGTTCTGTCTTCTGAAGAGGTATGATTTTTTTTTTTAAAAGTACATTGTAAAATAGTAATATATTGCATCTGCTTTTGTTGGTTGTTTGCTTTGATGCAGGGGTGGGAGGTCCACAGGAAAGAAGTTTAACTACAGAAGTACTTGGGATTTATGTTTTTTTAATATTTGCAAGGGTTTTATTTTACATTGACCAAGTACAAGTTCATGTTGGCAATACATCATTATTTTTCCAGCTGCTTCCCAACGTGTTAACAAACTAAGATATTTCTTTGACCATCATATTGTTTGGATTATTATGTGCATTAACCCCAACGTAACACCTAATAGATTTGGAAAATTACAGGTCTTGGAGATATTTAAATACGGAATCTCTTGAAGTATTTAACTGTCAGACTGTCCATTTGCCTATTGGAAAGTCAACAATAGCCACCACAGGACTGTATTAAAATAATCAAAATCTCCTGTTTAGACATATTGAGTCACACAAACAAACAGATTATGTATCTTGCAAAATATGTCATTAGTGTTTATTCTAACATGGTTCTTAGATATTGAAACACTGAACATATTGTCTGTTGTGCATAAACATTTGTGCAATTAGTACTGCAAACAAGCACAAGTAATGTTCTTAACAAGCACTATTCAGTTATTTCTACAGCATTCCATGAAAGCCTACCTGAATTAGCCTAGCATGCTAAAACAGTGTATTTTTTCCTAATACAAGAGATCCTCTGTGTTTTTGAGAGATCAGCTCATATGAATTGGCAGCCTGAAGTGGAACCCACATGCCATCATGCCAGTGAGCCAGCATTGTTTTGGAGTCTTGCTGAAGGCATCCATAATTGATTCCCCCCCTCCCCCGAAAATCTGCACTGAAATTACTATCCTTAAGTAAAGGACACATGTGAGTGACAGTGGTCTTACCACTGGTATTGCTTGCTTATAGTATGTGGGCCTGTCTCTGGCCACGTGTTTGGTTCTCGTAATGAGTCAGAAACAGGAGACCAGGCACAAGCTTCTGCAGGTCTGCTGGAACATGGTAATTACAGATGTGCCTGTTTGTATCAACAAACACAAGGTAACTGACTAATTTTAGCAGGCAGTCAATCATGTTGTTTTACTAAAGGCTAAGGGTGTATTTTTTTGTGGTTTAGCTGATAAACTCTTAAGTTGACTGATGTGTTTGGGCCTTAATTGATCTCTTTCCAGTTACATTGGATTGCTTATCAGAAGACCACAATCCAAAAGAAAATCCCCCCAACCTGCTCACTGCAAGGTACCAAATAACTCCCATCTTACCCCAGTCCCATCAAATTCATAGAATGATAGAATGGTTTGGGTTGGAAGGGACCTTGAAGGTCACCTAGTTCCAACCCCCTGCCATGGGCAGGGACACCTTCCACCAGGCCAGGTTGCTCCAAGCCCCGTCCAACCTGGCCTTTGGACACTGCCAGGGGTGGGGCAGCCACAGCTTCTCTGGGCAACCTGGTCCAGGGCCTCTCCACCCTCATAGTGAAGAATTTCTTCCTCACATCTAATGTAAATCTACCCTCTTGCAGTTTAAAGCCATCACCCCTTGTCCTATCACTACATGCCCTTGTAAAAAGTCCCCTCTGGCTTTCTTGTAGGTCCCCTTTAGGTACTGGAAGGCTGCTGTAAGGTCTGCTCGGAGCCCTCTGTTCTCCAGGCTGAACACCCCCAACTCTCTCACGTGTCTTCATAGGAGAGGTGCTCCAGCCCTCTGATCGCCTTTGTGGCCCTCCTTTGGGCTTGTTCCAACAGGTCCATGTCCATCATCAGAAACAATCTTCCCACAAACCCCACGTATCACTAGTGGAACCAAACTGTGTCAGAACAACAAATGCAAAACTAATACACAAATTTCTACAGCCACCACAGTAAATGCTCCCTTCTTTGAACAGAGGCATCAGTTGTCTCTCATCTCTCCCCACTCTGTCCTATCATCACTCCTCTGGCTATATTTCCCATCTAATCTGCTTGTTTCCATTACTCTTCTCTCTGATTAGGTTAATATAACAGAAAAATTCAGAGACAGTCTCCAAAATATAGTTAGCTTAAGTTTGCTACTTCTGTTTTGGACCTGTAGAAAGATTTGTGTCCCTGAAAACTTGTCTTCTTTTCTTGAGAGCAGCACTTGGTCTAAGGAAAGATCTTGCCTCTCCCCACCACCTTCCCTTCCTGGCAGAGATGACATATTCCTTACTTGGCTTGCTTTGGATTAAGGAAAATAGTTACAGAATTATTTTTAGCCTGGATCATTTGAGTAATCCAGTCCACTGAGCTGCACCATAACAATTGTGCCCGTACAACTGATGGGATGTGAGCAGTGCTGCAGGAGCAGCATTTCGTAGGTGGGAGAATGGATGGGAACTTCTTAAGGCAGCTGCTCCATCTCATTTAGGTATACTTCTCAGTGTTAACTGGGGAGCTTTCTTGCACACCCAACTCCTTTAAATACAAGTGCTCTAATTTTATAACCAGGCTATGTTTGTAAATGTCAATACCCCAATTGATTTGCCTAAAGAGACATGAATATGAAGAAAATTCAAATACTTTGGAGTGTTATGATACTGTTTACCAAAGTATTTGAATGCTTCTAAGAAACAATTATTGTGTTCTCAGTGGTAGTGTAAAGCATCAAACACATGACCATTTTTTGTGAACAGCAAAACTGCCCAAAAATGCAGTTTTAGGAGGAGTGAAGCTAATAATTTTTAGGTCAGAAACTCAAAGATTTTTCCCTTAAAAAAAGAAAAAAAAAAAAAAAGGAAAGTCAGTATATTTCATTTTGTAACTTTGTAATTTTAAAATTTGGTTTCTGAAATGGCATTTTTATTTGGAAATTGTCCTCTTTATTATGATTTTTAATAGAAAGTCTGTTAGCCTAGAGATGAAACAAAAGACTGGTTTTTAGCCTAAGTAAAATGTTCTGGGTGAACTTGAAAGGAATTTTTTGTTTATTTAGCATTATCCACAACTTTGCCAATTCTATAAACACAAGGTATACAAATATGAAACTGCTCATAGGTGCCTGTGATTTTAAATTCATTGTAGTAAAATATTTGTGTATTGAAATTTTCTTGCCCTTTAAATAGATGTCTACATACGCAGAGCGATGTTTTGCACTCATAAAAATTTTGAGCAGCAAAACTGTTGCAGAAGCAGCCAGAAGTTGGTGGTCTTTTGTTTGAACAGCAAATGACAATTTTACTTTTGATCTAAACAATATATGTGTTGTAATTGGGATATATTAGTTTGTTTTATTCCCTAGACTAGACCTTTGGGAAATTTATACTCTGTAGGACTTTTTGAACAGGACAGTGACAAAACTGAAAGATGTTATTAAATGATACAGTCAGTGCCAGTTATTCTAGTATATTTATTGCATTTCTTTAATATTCCCCTAGCTTCATCTCCATGGCTCACATCTAAGATGAGTAGCTTGTTTTGTCTCTCTGGTTGCACTGTTCTCACCCCCTTCATGGAGCTCGTTTTTTTTAATGATATGAACATCAGTTCATGCTGAAACAGTAGCTTTTCTAATGGATTTCACACCATTGTGTTGGTTGAGATCAATCCTTTTGACAGTGGTTTTCTGTGCAATCAGGATGGACAAGAATGAAAGGGACCCTCTGGAAAGTATTATCATCCCCATCATGTACTCAGGAGAATTGAAACCTAGGCAGACTGTGACTTCTTGAAGTAACCCAGAACTGAACCTTCTTGGCCTTTACATCAAGGAGACTCAGAAAAGCTTTCAATGGCTGAGGAATCGGCCATAGAAATGTGTTTATACAGAACAGACTGAGCTTTGAAGAAAAGTGGAAAAATGTTTTTGTTCATAGCATTTAGAACTCTGGTTTATAAACACTTGTATTTGATTAGCTTCACTCTCAATTACAGCTCTGACTAAGCTCACAATCCATAATTCTGAGACCTCAAAGAAGAATTTCAGCAAAAATACAGAATGTCAGAGTTGACATTCTGGAAATGTGTAAAGGAAAGGATAAGACAAATAAAACCAGCCCCCACGTTTTGTGAATGAGTGTTCTGTGTGCTAGAAATACTGTGATCAAGTACAATCATGGCAATCACATGCAATGGCAAGGAAGAGTAAGCAGTATAAATTACTGAATATACTTTTTGTTTCTTAAAAATGTTGTATAATCTTTGTGCATGAATAAAAGAATGAAGAGGATGTCTCTTGGAGGAAGAGTAAATGTCACATTTGAAGGAAAAAGTTAATAAAGATCATGTCAAACATCCATATGTGATGCAATCTAACCTGAGGGCTGCTAGAGCTCTGTTAAACTGAATGCTGTAGTCTCCCAAGGCTCTCTGCACGCACAGTTAATTCCACAATCAATACCTTCTTCCAAAATGTGATTAAATATAGCTAAGTTAAGACACTGCTCTAAATTGCCCCCAGAAAAAGAGTTCTTTTTCATCAGCTAGATATCAGAATATTACTGCCAGATAGTGTAAAGAATACATCTGCACCTCTGCTTTCACCTTTATGAAGCAGGAATGATAATTTTGGTGAAGCTTTTGGAGAACTAAGGACACAGAACCGAATGACATCTAGGTATTGCTTTTATTAAATTTCTCCATATGCCAGTTCAGCTATATATTGTGTTAAGAGTCTATACTAGATGACAAAAAAAATTACAGGATAAATTCTCAAACATATTTAGGGACTTAAATCTTATTTCCAAGTTTGAGTTGAAAGGGCGATTTATTTAATGAAGTGTTGATATCTAGAAATAAGCTACCTCTGAATTCAGGGCAGAGAAGTGGGTACTTTGTAGAGTGTTTCATTTCATCCTACAGGCAACATCCAAACCATGTCAAGTGTGTCTTTGCTCAGCAGCTCAGGTCTTTTCTTCAGACATCTAAACCAGCATGACGAATTCTGCTCGTGGCCATGTAGGGCTTTATTCTACCTACAGCTAAGGTCTAAGTTCTACCTACAGCTGTCAATCAGTTATTTCTTTTGGCAACTTTTGAAGCCTAGATTTGTCCAGAAGGAAATTTTATGCAAAGGAGTTAGGGAATGTTTAAATAATCTGGCCTGTAGCCTAAGGCCTAAGTCACTGTGGCACTTTCAGAATGTTTATTTTCAGTGCTGTTGGAAAAGATGCTGCTTTATGTAATAAAACAGCACTTCAGTTTTGTGAAATACAAGTCTTCATCACGTTGACAGTGCTCATTGCTGAGCTTTTGTCACATGATTCTGTGCCATTTTTTCACATCTGCTGATGAACCCTTAAGAAAAACAAAAAGAAAAAGAATTCTGTCTCTAAGATTCACATCTCAATTTTTCTTTTCATCAGATGGAAAGGGTAAGTGAACTAAAAGTCTTTTTGGCAATGGAGCTCCAGACCAGGAGGTCCAGAAGAATTTCTGCAAATAGAAAACATAAAACAAATCATAAATGTAAATCAAAAGAACATCCTGTTCTTGTTTATCTTGCAGATGAAACTAGAAATTCACAAACCTTTATACACCGTTGAAAGGAGGTTTAAGACAACCTGTTGTCTGCCTACTATCTGAACAGCTGTATGTAGGAAAATTTTCCACATAGGTCACCGCAGAAAGAGTAAGGTGTTGACAGCCTGACGGATGAGTTTGGCTGGCATGGTGCCCATCCAGTTGTATGACTAACACTTTCATATACAGTAAGTATTGCACGCATTCAGATTGCCTGTAATATAGTAGCACATCTTCTAAAATTATAAACTGAAAACAGAAGATCACTGGCATTCCTAAAGAGCAAGCCACTCTTCTAAATGCTCTACCAATAAAGAGGGTAGTGAAAGTTCAAATTAAACTTAGGAAAAGCCATTTATGTGAAAGGCTGCAGCTGTTAATACGTGGAAAGGATCATGCTGCTATGCACACAGAGCTAAAAGATAAGCAAAAGTCCCACTGCTACATAGAACTGCTCCCTGTTTCCCAACCAGGAGCAGTGCTGCTTGTCTTTCAGAATATTGGTGGCCCTTATGTAAGCAAAATTTTGCTAAATGGTAAGCCAGACATAGATATGCACACGAAGTCTCATCATTGTTTCAATTAGTTGGCATTGACTGGTATCTAAAATCCCAGAAATCTTATCCTTTTGCTTTGTGCATTGAACTTAGTGTTGCTGCAATACCAATTAAAAAAATAATCTTCAAGCCACACTTTATATAAAGGAAAAGAAAGACATTTTCTTCTTTAGTTTTTACTTCCCAAAAGACAAATAGCTATCTGATTCTGCTAAACTTTTCCTTGACATTTCCTTTCAGAAGAGAAACGGATTACCACCCCAACACAGTAGACACTTGATCTGTTGACCAGTCCTGGTCTATTAGGGTATGGAACTGAAAATATGTATTTAAGTCTGTGGGGACTTTGTTTAACTTCCACAAGGAGCCTGTGCATACCATGGCAGGTGCCTGTAGCTTGCTGGTTTAACCTTGGACTGGAAATGAATTTGGGGAAGCTTTGTTCTGTGCTTGTCTGCCAGTGACTTACAGAAGAAAACCTGAATTGAGTTCACTAACTACTCCATTCCCCTGTTGCCATATTTATAAAGTTGCTGTTAGATTTAGTATATACTTGCTGTTGCAAACTACTGTGAGGCATCTGCAAGGTGAATATGTTACTATACAGAGTGCTCTCTTACTATGAGCCAAACAGCTAAAATGGGACTGTCATCACCAACCTGGCAAATACAAAAGCAGTACAGGAGATTTCTCCTCTCCTGTCTCTTTACCATATAGGATAGGAATCTTCATTTTCCTAATTTTTTTTTAACAATGTATTATGTGATACTTAATATATATTAAGCAAGCCTTTGGGATCTCTCTGGAGGGGAGTATTACTCTTAATGGGAAAATGGGTTTCACCCCTGTTTTTTGTTGCAAGGGTGGGACAGCACATGGAGTTGAACTCCAGAGAAGAGGCAACTGAGGTTGCATGGCTGCCCTCCTTCTCTGGGTGGGGGAGCCTGCAGTAATACATGCAGGGTGAAAGGTTTCTGTAGGTGATGCACCTTGTTCTGCCCCAGAACAAGAACTCCTTCTAGGAGTTTTTCTACCTGCAGGAAAAGAGCCTGTTTGCTGTGTTTATACTGATAGAAGGTAAAGTAATCTGGTATCTGTTTAATCTCTGTAGCCATGTAAGGCAAAGAAGAGTGAGATTTATCTTCATTTTACAAACATGAAACTGCGCAAGAATGTTGCCAAAGGCCTGAAGGTGTACCTGCATGGAATCTAGCACTCAGTTACTTTTATCAGGTGTATTCTCCTAGGTATATTCTTGCAGCACTCCTGCCTGAAAGTGTACAAAAAGGAGTCAAATTTCTTTTGACATCAATATCTTTAATAAGAAATTGACAAGAATGATCCCCTCCGTCTTGGAAGGTATGTCATGTTTTAATTACGTGGCTCTGGCAAGCCTGACTTTTTTTCTTCCTTGTTTAACTTTTTCCTCCTTGGGCTTTTCTGGGAAACCCTTTCTGAATGCCTGCTTGTGATGGGTTGACCATGGCTGAATGCCAGGTGCCCACCAAAGCCGTTCTATCACTCCCCACTCCTTTGCTGGATAGGGGAGAGAAAAAATATAACAAAGGTCTTGTGGATTGAGATAAGGACAGGAGAGATCATTCACTAATCACTGTCACAGGCAAAACAGACTCAGCTTGGGGAAAATTAACTCAA
>JANZLQ010000065.1:12443944-12502885 GCA_026212715.1 Elanus axillaris | reverse complement strand
GCTTCCAGCAGCTTCTCACAGAAGCCACCCCTGTAACCCCCCCCCTACCAAAACCTTGCCACAGAAACCCAATACACTGCTCTACAGAGACATCAATATTTTTCTACTTCTTTTGACTACTAGAAATTCCATACTCTGCTGGCAATCTCACAGTCAGCCGGTATATTGGCTAGTATGTTAGCTAATTAGCTACTTAATTAGGATGTTGTGGTAGGGGTACAGTAGGGAGGATGTATTTCTACAGAGGTGTTCCTAAACTACTTGTACAATCATTAACTGTTTTATTTTAGTCTCAACAGCAGGGAAAGGAACAGGAGAGCTGTTAACATTTAGCTTTGTAACAATGCTTCGTTTCGCTGTCCTACTTACAAATAGCCAAAATTTCAAAATATAGCAGAAACCCATATTTTCTGCAGAAACAAATGGAAAAACACTGACAGTATGCTACAAAAATGATGACATATAAAGTGTGCCATGGAACTGGAGAAGAGCTCCCCCAAACCCGATTTTTAATTATAAACCCTTCCTTCTGCAATATGCCGTGGCTCAGTGAATGCCCCAGAACCAAAGCCCTGGGTTTGCTAAAGCTTATGCTGATTGAAATCCAGAATCATTCAAATACAACGAAGTCATTCTTCAGTCATCCATGCCTCACCACATTTTTTACTGGCTTGACAAACTGTTCAGATTAAACTGATGCTGTGTTCTGTGTGTAGACAAATCCTGAGGTTCAAGCCAAGGTTGCCAAGTCTCACATGCAGTGAGCTGAAACAAAATGTAAACTCTGAGTCAACAGGGAATGTTATGGGTTTTGAGCAAATGAGACACATTGCTACAGTTGCATTATTAATGCCTGTCACTAAACTTCACCAGCACCTTCAAAAGCTGATCAAACATGAATTAAGAGTAGCTCAGCAGGGCAACTGGTGCTTTTGCTGTCTGCTAATTGGACATAAGTGTACTCTTGCAGGCTCCTCACCTGCCTCCCTGCTCGATACAAACATCCACAGCTTTTATCCCCAGTGGTATGGTTTTAAATTGTTTCCAAAGCTATATCTTCCTTGGTGACTCTTGACTGTGGAGAGTAGGTTTAATCTTCCCTGTTGCACTAAATGACCGCTTCAGCAAGAGTGCTGGGCAGACCCACTTACTGGTGAATGTTTCTGAAGAGGGGGCACAGTCCTAAGTCATGCAGGTAAAGCTAAATGGGCTCCCAGGCAGCAGCTGTGGTAACAGAGCAGACATATAGAGCTGAAATGTAGTGGATGTTGTATCAATTCTTTTTTAATCAAATCTTCCATTTATTGAAGGACACCCCCCCCCGCTATAAAGAAAAGAGTACTGCCCTTAACTACCTATATGGCTACATGCATAAGACATACAAGACATTCAGAAAAGAGGAGACAGCTTAGAGACTGCTGTCTACCAAAAATCTGCAGTAATATTGTAACTTAACTTCTGTTGACTATACTTTTGGATTAGTTTGAAAATAAAACAACTGCAATGAAAGTTCTGGTGTATAATATAAACTAGGAGTATAGTATAAACTTGACATAGGACTGAAGAAGTAGGTGACGGTCCATAAATACAATATGTCCTGTAGTAGAGGTCAGCTATTTTATGCATACTGAGTAATACTAACCAATCCTAAAACATGAGGAAACATCCAATTTAGATGATTTACCCCATAAGATGTCGTCACCTGTTAGGTCAGATCCTTTTGATAATGTTACAAGAACAGATCTATTTTTGCCCAGGTCTGTTCAGATATTATTCACTAGCTCTGCAAGTGCTTTGGTCCAAAGCCTGAATGAACAGGTGTAAGAACATTATCTGACCAAATATGAACTCATGTATTTTATATATTGTACATGCTCACACTTTTATTTATAAAATGAGTTCACTGTCCCTGGCATTTTACTTGCACTGTTTCAGTCTTGTCAGTTGAAATCTAAAATGAAAGAAAGCAGCACCAGTATCTTCTAAACTTTCATGTTGAACTATAAGAAGTAAAAATTAAGTGAAAAATGAGAGATTTTTTCCTCTTAGCTGATTTAGTGAAGGCACATAAAGTTTAGTTTAGTTTTCCATTACTTCAGGAGTAAGCCAAAATAATTATTCACAAGTTTTTGATTTTGTCTATGTTTCATGTTATGGTTTTTTTAATTTAAATTTTTTTACCTACCAAAACTACAGAGAGATATAAAAAAACTTTTAAATTCTCTGTAATGCACTTTTTAAAGAGAAACTAGAATACAAGCAGAATGTTTATGTTTTTAAGGATACTGGGGGGGGTTATGTGTTTGTATACTTTTCAACAAAGGTTTTGGAAGGAAATGCTTAAAACATTATGACTATGCAGTCTGTAAGGAACTTTGCACTTCATGTATGGTCTTTGTTTAATGAAAGTCTGGGAATTTCACATATGTGTCTGTATGCATACCTTTCTTTTCCTGCATGGCTCAGCGTTCCTAAAGTAACTAACAATTAATTGAAGGTTCCTGGTTGCATACACAAAAATTATATATAGACAAAATGGAAACCCAAGAAACAAACAAATATATTGAAAACGTTAGGTCACGTAACTTTTAGACATATTAGAGTCAAATGCCCGTCTTTAAATGTGTACTTTTTAACATGTTTTTTACAAGGATTTGATAGCAGAGTGGCAGTAGAACACTGGCAGGCAAGGTCTGCTGCTTGTTTGCAGGTGGTTCATAGCTACCATATGCGTAAGTGTGGAATTTTTAGCAAGCATTTTTAGCAAAGTCTGTGTGTTAAAAACTGAAGCTGACCACCCCTTTGATTTAACCAGGGCCAGTATTTTTTACTGAAGCAAAGTTAAAATGAATGGAGCTAATGGATATTTACTTGAGCCAATAATCTAAATGAAAGCACTACACCTGTATAGAAGTAAGATTCCAGGAGAGGCAGATAGCACCGTGTGCTGTTAAGGCTGCGCAGCATGTCCCGGTATGACTCCTTGTATTCAGTTGCTCTTAACTTTGAGGAGCTTTAACAGTTTTACCTGCACTTTTCCATAGCTGATGTCTGCTTGAGGTGGAAAACTTTGACAAATAGCAGCCAAGTGATCGAGCCGCTTCTGAAAGGAAGGTTAAGGGAAGAATGTGTTGCTTTATTCCTTTAAAGATATTTCTGAAAGTTTGTCTCTGCAGTGTTGTAGTTTGGCCTGGGAGCTAAGGGGAATGGGGAAAGGAATGGGAGGCAGCAGGATGACAAACAGGAGGGAGGCATGGAGATGGTGTAAGAAGAGGGAGCAAGTGAGGAGGGAAGCAGGGGCTGGAGAGAAAAACAACAACTGAGAAGGCTATAAGCTGGGTCTTAGGTGGGTAAAAAGGAAGACAGGTAGCTGCAGGGATGTAGATGAGTGTTCACATGTTAAGGTCAAGGATGGAGACTGCTTAGAAGAAACGCTGAAAGAGAGCCAGATTGGGCAGGGTAATTGAAGACAAGGCAGGAATGAGGTAACTGCTACACATCTGAGCAAGAAACTGGGAGGATATGTCAACGTGGGAGTTGTTGGGAGACTGATATTCAGGCAGTGACCTTGGAGGGAAGGCAAACTGAGAGAGCTGAGACTGGCTTAGTCAGGACAGTGGGACTGATACAAGAGGCTTGCTTTGGGTCCAGAAGTCAGCTTGTGGATGCATGGTAGACAGTTGTGGTGGCATGCAGGAGTTGGTATAGTGATTTAGTGGGGCATTTCTGTTTTTTTTCAGGTTGTAATTAAGAGGAGTCTAGGAAATTATACACAAAATGGTACTTTTAAGAATGCAAAATCAAATGCCTCAAAGCTAGTAAGTAGCTACAAAAGTCTGCTCTGAAATCAGAGTGATTAATTTATTCCATAATACTCTGGTGACATGATGGGGTTTTGTACCCTTTCTTTGTTATCCGCGCTAATTTATGACTGACATGCCCAGGAGCTGATATTTCAGGGTACTCGGTGTTTAGTACTGCAGATACTCAAAGTAAAGCTTCCATATAAATCAACTGCAAGCTGGCTCTTCAGCTCTGCTACAAATTAGAAACCACAATCTCAAGCCACATATGAGAGGATGAGGAATATGCAATTGCTAAAAAACAGTGAAAAGTGTGATTTAAATGGCTTGGCTGGAACTGCAGAAGAACTCCATGGCAAAAAGCCACATTCATTTGCTTTGGTTGTGGTACCTTCTGTTTTTTTCAAGTTCACCTTCAATCACTTACCAATTTTTGCAACAAATGGTGTAGAGGGGAAAAAGAGTGTCCAGAACGTGTAGCCTCCATCACTACTTTGTCTAGTTTTTGTCCCAGAGGAAATCTGTGTAATAAACAGAGTAAGGCAAGGGCCCCAGAAAACTGGTATGTAATAATATATTTTAAGATCTTAACTCAGTGTACATAGATAATCCTAAGCACAGCATCATGTCGCGAACTCGGGTGCATTTGGAGCTTGGCAAATACTTAGAAAAACAGGCTTAATGGTTTGGCTTCAGAGTTTTGTCTTAACCAGACCATGCCCTATAATGTATGCTGTGACGTTACTGCTGCTGGAGGATTGGAACAAAAAATAATGACATAAGTCTCTGCTTTTATTTTGCAAGTGCATTTTTAAATGTAAATATACTCAGAAAAATGACTGCACATGACATCAGAATTTTCTGTAGTTATAGCTGTTACTTTCCTGTCAAATGTGTTCAATTTACCCAGCCTAACGACTACTGTATCTGCTTCTAATGCAGCAAATTCAACCTGGGCCATACAGAATTAAGCAGTATCCTTGTAGGACCATTCCAAACTGGGTTTTATAAGGGTGGACAAGCGCTGGTAGAGGAGGAGTGTTAGCTTGTGTGTTTGCTCCCATGTTCCTTTGGGTATCTGGATTGTCCCTATGCTATTGTTATCTGTGACTCTTTTGACCTGATATGCCACGTATGGCTGGGTTGGTGCATGAGTAGGAATGGTAGTTCTGCTCAGCACCTGAAGAAAGTATGTTTTACCTCAGCACGTTCCCAAGTCTCACTCCAGTGGGCAATATGCTCCTGCCCGTGGCAAGATATCTGCTGTTGGCTTTGCCCTGGAACTTGATGCAATGGGAGGATCAGCCACATCTCCCAACCTGTTCTTGTGGAGGTTAGGTCCAGCCTGACCACTGTCAGGAACTGTAAGTCCTGCAGTCAGAATTGTAGCAGTTGGCCTGTTAGTATAGGCAGAAGAGTAGAATTAAGCTTTCTCCCCTCCAGCTGATTCATCCCTGCCATTCCACCAAAAGCAACACTTTGCTAATGTCAGTTAAGTTAGAAAATAACCCCTGACCACCCTGGCAGCAGACAAGCAGAGTAATCAGGTATGCATGCCATTTTATAGAGTCACTTCAGTGCCTATAATTGTGCTGTAGAAGAGAAACACCTGAGGGAAAGTCATTAAGAAATTACAGTTATGTAGATAAATGTCATGCTTTATTTTTAAATGTAAAAGTACAACACATACCAGAGATGTGCTGAATTGCTGTATTAGAATGGCCAACACTGTGTCTGCTCAGGGCAGGAAGGTACAGAGAATTTTTTCCATAGTTAATTGGTAAAAGTTTTGTATTTTTAAAGGAGAGGAGAGGGATTGGAACATAGAAGGGAATTATTTTTAAGAGGCAGATCAGAGAAGAGGGACCGAGCCACAGGGGTAAGGGATTCCAAGAGAGGAGGAGTAGTGAGTGTGTAGTATAAAAACCTCAGGAGAGTGAACAAGGGGAGAACTCAGGGATTCTCCTCTTTTCTGATTTACAGACGCTCTGCCTTTTTCTCTCCTGGAGGTGTGGACCCCTGGTTGGTGTTGCTGAGACTATTAACAATAGCTTGTCTTTACAGCTACCTACCTCAGACTCTCCAGTAATGGTCCATAAACCTCCTGGGATCTGTAGCCCTCCTGTTGAAAGTTACTGGTTTGCATAGAGGGTAAGTGTTCAATGTTAACAGCAGCACCTTGCTTTGGGTGGAAGAGCCTAAGTCAGGTATCAAAACAACATTCTGTCCCAAAGGAAAGAAATTGGCCTTCGCTTTTACATTACCTGACTGCAGGTACCACATTTCAGGCCACTGTTTGGGTACAGCTTTGGGTTGCATGAGGCATATACGTTAAAACATATTCCCAAGGCATAGCTTTTTATCATAACAATGAGAAAACTTAGAGCCAGAGCTGCTTCAATAAAGCAATACCAACTACAGAATTACCTCTGTTATCTTCCACTAAAGTCCCTGCATGGGGAGAGATTTGTTCATTTGCCTAGAAGGTGCTTCCTCTGTAATTGTTTTCCAACCATTGAACTTTTGGGTGGGAATTTACCCTTACGATGTGTTTTTATGCCAGATGCTACATTACTTTTGTAAAAGACAAACACCTGTATCCTTTAACAGGGCTGGTTGCTGCTTCATTGCTCTTCCTGTCACTGATGTGTGATCCTTGCTGTTCCTGTGTCTTTCCATGGTTTAAGAAAGATCATGAACAAAGACCACTCTTTAGAAAAGCAGATTAACAAATAAAGAAGTACGTAGTGGAGGACAACAGTATTTCTTTAGCTATTATTTTAGTATTTTCTTCTTCATTGGCAGTTTTACTCCATTATCATTTTATAAGCAGCTTGTAGGAATGAACAGAGACTTAGGATGTCCCGCAGGCATTCTGCCTGACTATGTGAAAAATGTTCACTATCAGTCAAGTGGTTGAAAATAAAAGGAAGCCTTGTACTGAACCTCATTAATGTGTAATAAAGTGGACTAGCTTGTTATCTTGGAGATACAGACCCCTCTACCCTGTAATAGAGAACATCTGCAAAACAGAGAAAGAGAAAAATAATGTGCTTGTAAGAGCAGCAGTGTATTTGCCATAACCAGAATTCCTCTGAGGCAGCAGTGCCTGTGCTTTCAGCCTGGGCAGTCACACAGCTTCTGATAGCTATGTGATAAGGAAATGTGTGGCCCTTCCCCTGTCAGATAAGTGGCTGCCTATATGTCATGTTCTTGAAACCTACCTGCCCTGTCACCTAGCTGCCACATGTCCAGGTACGTGTGAAATGAGTCATCTCACTGGAGGCTGCGTGTACGTCCTGTTACATGGCTAATGCAGATTTACTCTGACCTGTGATCACCGCACAGTGTGTCATATGGCCAGAGGCTGCACATCTATCCTGGCAGACATGCGTATACAGTCCCACCTTATGTCTGTCTTGCAGTGGCGGGACATGCCTTTAGGTTATAGATGAGATGAAGGCAAGCAGTGGAAGGACTGTGAGGCCCTTAGAAGAAATGTCTGGTGCGGGCTGCCCCAATAATCACCTGGTTTGTGGCTTGCTGCCTGTCCACATTTCAGGGACGCTTTGGAAGATGGTGTTAAGACTGGGCTGTGGCCTGGATGAGCTGCTTGGCATGCTGTATTCAGCTCATGAGCTCACCACCCCTGCATTGAAAACACTCTGACTCATTAGCTAGAATTTCATCCATTAGTGTAATTAAAAAGTAAAAAGAAATGAAGCTAAGCTAATGAGCCTTCTTTAAGAATCGCAGTGGATATCTCTAAAACAGAAACATAGGAATCATTTCATTTTAGAATAATTAGACTTTAATTCATTGAAGTTTCAAAAGTGGCTAGGTTTTGGAAGCATAACAAGCTGGGTTTAACCAAATTCCAAAGCAGAGGTCATGACTTGTTATCAAACACATAAAGTCTCAACATTTTTTCTCATGTTAGGAGTGCAAACAGTTGTTTTTCAAGGAGTAGTACATTCAAGTTGTTTTGTAAGCAGGAGACTGGAAAGGGAATGCCTGTTTGATTTTGCCTTGTGTCTTGTGAGGAAGGCAGGCAGGCCAGCAAAGAGAACAATGTTCAGATTTTCCTGAAATGGGGACTGGCCATGAGTTGAAAACCAAAGTATATTATGTTATTTTCCTAGTTTCCTTTTCTCCTATGCTTTTCCCCAGGCTTCTGCTTGGATACATAAATAGCCTGTTTTGTACTGATCTAAATCTCAAATTGCACTTTGTTATGCAAAAAGGCTGTAAGTATATCAAAACCTGAAAAACATACAGGGTTTGTGCTAATGTGTAGGTGCTGGACTCTCCTGGTTTTATTTGAATCATGTTGGAAAATAATGTATCAGAAACTGGGAAAGACATACTTAGTACGCTTTAGCATGAAGCCTCACCAGCATACAGGTTCAACTGGGAAACAGTATCAGCCAGAGCCAGACATCGTGTAGGAACTAGCACAGCACCTGACCTGTAGTCCTGGAAAAGCTTCAGGCTGTTATCCCTTCTCCCAAACCATGGGTCTGTTCAGTAGCTGAGGATGGCTCAGCTCTAGAACTGTGTCTACTGTGACAGGAACTATAATAAGGATAAAGTGCTTGAAATTGTGGAACTGCCTGTTTAAATGTGATTAGGTGTAGGAGTGGCTGGATAGGTTTGCATGAAATAAGAATAGCAAGAAACTTTGTAAACAAGTCAGTTCCCTTCTTTTTTTTGTTACAAAGCGTACATCTCTGGACTTGCAGTTCTGCTTGGGAGCAATGGCCGAAAGGCCAGGTGTTTTTTAGGCTGTCCAGTGTAACTGGAATGGGATGCCTTGGGGTGGGGATCTGTTGGCATACTGCTTCCAAAAGGATCTGCTGATTTTCTCTCTCCTGCTCCTGGCTGCATGGTGGTGTTTCTTCCCTTATGTAGACTCTAGTGCTTAGCTGCCTGTATGCTGGTTCAACTCACTGAACAACAGAAAAAAACCCTGCTTTTCTATTGTATTTTTTTAGATTAGTTTTTTGCCTCTTTAGTAAGATGAATTGGTTCATTGAAAGGCAGCACAAGGTGAGAAGGAAGACCAGATGGCTGAGAATGGTATGAGAAAGAGCTGGGACCTCCCTCCTGTTGTTGCTGTAAGATGTTAGATATACTTGTCTTGGGAATTGCCCTGTAAGTATGATCTGTGTGAGTATAAATACCTTGTATGTTGATGTGGAGAAGGTGGTTCTTAGTGATTCTTCTGAAAACTGCCATGTGCCCAACTGCACATGCAGCTTTTCTTGCAGTCCCATGGTTCTGTGGGGACTTTGGGGACTACCCAGCTTTGCACGAATTCTTATAATACTATGTGCATCTGTGGAGAAGGGGATGTGGGTTGAACAGGATTATTCTGGCAGCTCTGAGTGCAGAGCATGTACAGCTAAGCAGGCAGGAAGGAATGGAAACCTCAGCTGGGGGATAGCAAGGTAAGGGCAGGAACCTTTTAACCAGAACATTAGCTTTGATCAGAGCCCAAACTTTTGTAGACAGACAAAGGTGATGTAATATTCCCAGGAGCTGGAAATTACTTCACCTTAAACACTCCTCTGAGTTTGACTCACAGAGAAAATGACTTTAGGTGAAATATATTTTGAAAAGATTAGGGGGAGGATTTGGATTTTATCACTTCTTTTATTTAAAAGCTATAAACACAAAGCTTATTCCTGGCACTCCAGAAAATCAGTTGGCTTCCATAATGTCACAGAAGTAATGTAGGAGATTGCCTCTGGATATCTGTTCAATAGAAGTAAGCACTAGCATTAGAGGTTAAAAATCATGGTCTCCTTTCCTAAAAGGCCCATTTTAAGAGCTTGATAGATATTGCGATGTGATGGCTTCAAGGAACCACTGTCATAAAAGGCAAGGAATCCTTGTACCAGCTAGACCTGGGGACAGAGGGCTGGCCCAGCAGGCTAGGTGCTCGGTGCTCTCCCCTTGCTGAGAAACAGGTACAAGAAGTGCTGTAGAAGCAGAGCAGTCTGTGGCAGTGTGCCCTGGCAGGCAGGTTGTGTCTTGTAAAGATGCTGCTCCCTAACTCTACAGGATGGTGGCCATCAGTGGCTAATGCTGGACATTTAAGTGGCAGAGAAACCTGGTAATTCATCTGAACTTTCACACAAGATGGGGGATAATAAGTTAAGTGATTTAGTTGTATTTCTGCCCATTTAAAGTAGCTTGTAAGTATGGCAAAGAGCTAAGGAGTTGAACTTTATCAATAATAACCCCCAGCCTAGCATGGATACTTCTTCAGCTTTTTCTGTAGAAATGGGAAGTAGTGCTGATGAGTGCAATCAGGGCTGAGGCAATAACCCTGAGCTGTGGAGTGTTTTAGAGAAAAGCAATGGAGCTGGCTGTAGCACTGACAAGTTAATTTCCAGCCTCTGGGAAGAATCACTGACTTCCAGTCTCTGACTTTGGGCTAGGAAGAAGTACCCAGAACAATGAGTTTAGAAACAGATTGAACCACTGTTATGTTAGGAGTTGGAAATCCTGTTTTTCAGAGTTTTAGGAAGAGGAATCAAACATTTTTCAGGTTGATTGCACATGGAAGGTTGCAGTGCTATGTACAGCTGATGCATATAAGCCTTTCCCAAATACTATAGACATTAACAACAGCTCTCCAGTAACTGAAAGAGGATACAACTTTAGCAAGAATGTCAAGCATTTGTAGGAGCAGATACTTTGAAAACACAACAGCTTTGCCTCACCAGGTGGCTAAGTTTGCTTGGTTGCATTGACAGGAGAGTAAAGCAGTATG
Source organism: Elanus axillaris (assembly GCA_026212715.1). Classification (NCBI taxonomy): domain Eukaryota; kingdom Metazoa; phylum Chordata; class Aves; order Accipitriformes; family Accipitridae; genus Elanus; species Elanus axillaris. The sequence continues at coordinate 12,492,301 of JANZLQ010000065.1, read as the reverse complement.
ATGCACTGCATAGTTTGTTCCAGTTACCAGATGGGACTGGTCGGTACTGGCTGAACAGACTAGTTATTGCACCTTTCCTCTCACCAACTTTTATCTTCATTCATCCTATTTTTCCTTTCTTTATAAATAGCAAGAAACAGCTCCCTTAAACAGCTCCTTTCTAACTGTGTTCTGAAATACTATGATCTTGCAATGACTACAAAGCTACTGTATTATAGCGCAGGCACTACTGTCTGTCAGTAAAATCAGAAGAGTGGAGCAAGAACCTAACAGCAGGACAGGACATGCAGGTGAGGCTTAGAAAAGCTGTCCAGCAGAAGTGGAACAAGGGCTGTAAGCCTGAGAGCTTGAAGGGAAAGAGAAGCAGGGCCATCTGACATAGAAGGCACTGCTAATTGCAGTGGAATTCCTAACAGTGGAAACAGCCCCTGCACTTTGGTAGTCAGGAAGAAAAAGTTGTCAGGGAATAGGCAAGCAGGCAAGGAAGATGTGGCCACTTTCCTGTCTGCATCTCACTTTTTTGGCCTGACTGTTGTGTATGCAGAAGCCTGCACAGCTTCCTTCCTTTACTGGAGGTGTCTAGGAGAGCAATGGAGGGGCTGTGTCATTATCCAAAATGTTCTATGTCATGTTCAGAATAGGCAGTTCAATTGCTTTTGGAGGGGCAAAACCTTTTTAGCCATCATGCATATCAGCCGGGCCCTTGTTCATCCTCTGTCTTTGCATAGTTCTTGAATGCAAGTAACAAAGCATGTAGGACACTGCTGCTGAGTCTGTGGGCACGGAGAGCAATCAAGTGGGGAGATAAACTGAAACAGCAATGACTAGTGCACTAAAATAGTCTCAGAAGAGTGGAGCAGCAAGTGTCAGTTAAGCTGATGGTGGAAGTATCCACCCACCGTGGATGAACTGGAGGAGAGAGAGGAATGGTAGAAAAAATAGGAGGACTGTTCGTCCAAGGCAGTGGCTGTCAAAGTCTGTCCTGATGTCTAAATTGTTTTCTGGGCCATATCTTCCACAGTGTAATACTGGCTGAGTGTTAGTGGGGAATAAGTTATCAATATTATGACTGCTTTTCAGCTTCTGGTTATCTCACTATCTTCTCTGTATTGATAGGTTTTGTGTGCATGATCTAGCAGACTGCTTAACAGCCAAGATTCTCCTTCATCTGCACTAAATTTTTACTAATAAAAGGTGATGATCCTTTTATGGTGTGCCAGCCCTCCTCAGCATATTGCTGGCCAATGACACTGAACTGGGTCTTCTGCAGTGATGATTGGATTTGGCTTCATTCCTGTTTCTAGCTTTTTTTTAAATTTTTTTTTTAATTTCATCGGTTTTCACATTAGTTGCAGAAAGTACCTGCAGATTTGTCCTTGCACAGTCAGGGCACTCTGAATACAGTGAGCTGAGGCTCACTGATAGCGGTGAGAGAGGAATCAAACCCTTTGTTTATTTCTCTTGGGAGAAAGACAAAGCAGAGGAATATATGTGGAGGGGAGAGGGATAATGAGGGGGAAGGGGACAAAACAAGGGTTTAAGCAGTATGTGCTGACTTGAAGTTGTTGGAAACATCCTGCTCAGGTGGCATATCCATTTGTTGAGGTCTGTACTTGCAAGTGCTGTAACCTGTGCATATCAACTCAGTGTAATCTTTTGTGGGGTTAATAGCAGTAAATGATCAACTTAGATTTTCCAGATTGTCTGGAGGTTAAATTTCTTTAAATCCCTTTGGGTGGAGGTAAAGCAAGTGCATAGCTTGGGCTGCATGCTGTGACCTGTAACAGGATCTTGCTGGAATACACTAGCATGGGTGGCCTTCAGGAAGGAAGGCAGATGTTTATTGATATGAGGGGAGTTCAAGGGGGAGTAGAGGAAAGTTTAAAAATTAACAGAAAAAAACTTCAGCTGTATCATTCCAAATAAGACCTTTCAGCTGTGACTATCAGTAAGAAAATGAAGACCAGAGCTGCTACAAACCATGTGAAAAGCACATGAAGAGTAGTGATGCTGGATCATCCTGAAGTCTGAGCAAAACAAGTTTGCATGCCCTAAATTGCAATACACTTATACGACTTATATGTATAAAGTGGGTGGAGCGCAACAGTTGTGCAGCCCACCAATACCGTTGGGGTGCTTGGAGGCACCTCTCAGGTGGGCATGGTGGTGGCCCTGGGAACAGTGACATCACAGGTGAGGTGGCAGTCAGATACAGGTCATCAGATGTTCCTTATTAAGTGCTGACAGAAGCTGAAGGAGTGGAGACAGGAGGTTGCTAAGGGCAGATCAGCATTAGAGAAGGTCTGCTAAAAGGAGAGTAGCAATATGTAAGGAACTGGAAGAGCAGAGGCCCTGCAGCAAGGCAGGTGAGCAGGGCAGGATGGGCTGGGTAGAGCCCAGCAAGCTCCCCTGCTGACAGGGACTCCCTCGGTCCCCTCCCTCCTCACACCTCTTTGCTGTTGCAGCTGATGTCCCCATTTCACCCAGCACTGCCAGGTTGCTCCTGTTCCATCACTCTGTGCAGGTTGCCAGTTTGAGCGTTATCTGCTTGCGGGCTCTATTTGCCATGTGGAAGTTGCAGAGGGAAAACCCCATGGGTTGTGCGTCTCCAAGCCAGGGACTGTGTGTGTGCTCCTTGTTTTCTTCTTTGTTACGGGATGGTGCACTCCCGTCCCGTATGCCAGTGTCCCATGCCACTGTCCTCCCTTTCCCCCCACTGCTGTCAATGCCCTGCATTCGCTCTCCCCCAGCCAGTGGCTCTGGGAGCTCTTCCAGTCCCCTTGGCTCTTCCAGCAGTGATGCTGTGCATCAGTCCCGCTGTCTTCTCCCTAAGCATTTTCTCCTTTCTTTTCTCCCAACCTGCAGTACAAGTTGTCTCTTCAAGGATGGGCAAGACTTGCAAAGCTGAGCTAGCAAGACAGGGTGAGATGGAGATGGCATTAAGGATAGAGGATGTCGATGGCTCCCTGAAGAATCCTGGAAGTTTGTGGTAACATGGAAGTGGTTGAAAAAAACAAGCTCAGGTCAGTGGATGTAGCCTCTGTTTTCTTGCTTTCTTTTCAAATTTTCAGATAGTAAAAATGAAATGTTCTTCTAAGATGTGAGGATTGATCAGGAATGATGTCCAAAAATGGCAACTTTATACACAGACAGGCAGAGAATTGCTGTTGGGCAGAGTACTAGGTCATGCTTTCCTTGCCTGAGATGTTTTGGATTGTTTTGTGTAGCTGGCAGATGCTCTTTACTTGCTCCCAGCCCTTAAAGCATAGCTAGCTTCTTTCCATCTTGCTCAGAACTATTATTAACAGAAGCTTGGAAGGAGAGCAAATCTGATACACCATGAAGTTGTGCGAACCCCTATTTTTCTGTGTAGGGAAGTTGAGGCAGACAAAGGCTCAGTACACACTGAATCATGTAGCAGAACTAAAATTAAACACAAATTTCCAATTCAGGTTTTCTGCTTGCCTTTTAGCTCATCCTGCTGTTTTGCAGTGTTGATAATAGCAGTGTGATGTTTTTGGCAGTTTAGTGGTATATGCATTTTCTGTGGTTACTTCAACCTGATATATTTACCAAAGTCGAGTTGCTTGGACTGCTCACACCTCCTGCACAGGCTGATTTTAAATTGGTATGGTTACTAATTTTATAGGGAGTTTGTGTCCTTATACACAGAATTTTATGGGATGCGCTTTTGTCATTTGCAGGCTACAGCCTTTTTTTCAATATATGGTAACCTATTGAATATAAAGGTCTTCTGCAGCTAAGCACATCAGAAAGAATCAGTATTCTTAACAGAAAAGAGATGTTATCCAAAACAATTATGTCAGTAGCTAGGAAGAATAAGACTGAGAGAATTGTATTGAAAAAAATTCGTTATATAAATCAGACCTACTTGATATGCATAGGTAGGTTGAATCCCTAGACAGAAAATTTATTTCAGTCAGCCAAAATGTTGACAAAAATAATCATCATGATGAAGTTTCTTGTGCAGTATGTGTCTTTAATTTCAAGTAGTTGTAATCAAAATTTTTATTTCTGGAATGGAACTTTCATATAGTGCTTGTGCTACTGTCTGCAATCCATTCCTGCAATTGTGATAACAATCTCGATAATATCTATCAGTCTCAGATTACATTATCTGAGAGTTACAAATTTGTGTGTAAGTGTCCTGTACTTGATCTCACTGAGGCTTCAGGACAGTACTTAGGCACATGCATAAACCCTTTAGAATACTATTTGGATATCACAGTCACTGTGGTGTTATATATATATGTATACACGTCTTTGGAATTTATGTTGGTTTCTTTATCAGGCATTCTGTACAATGCGTGCACCTTATGTGTCTAGTAAGAGACAGCATCTAAGAAAACAAATTTGTCCTCCTTAATACAATGAGAATAGCATCTGGTAGGTATTAAAGAAGCTGTCTTCTAGTTCACAGCAATTAGAGATAAGAAAGAACAGTTAGTTATTTCTGACAAAATAGGTTTGTCCTATAATGCATTTTCTAGTGCTTCAGGATAGAATTCAAGTGCTTGGTAATACTATGTATTTAGCAGAAGCTTCTTGTGGATTAATTTCTTCTCAAAATTCACAGTTTTCTCATTATTTTAAGTAACTATGTAGCTGTCATGTACAATAAGTACATAGGCACCTCAGAGCTCTCTCACTGGGACTAAATTGGTTTTCAGTGCTCCAAGAATACAATGGTAGTGTGATGTCTGAGCTATGGGACCACTGCAGTGTCCTTCAGAAAGCATGTTTTAAGTGCAGTTAAGCCAGCTTGGGTGGCAATTCATATTGTAATTTCGATTCTACAAGAGGGTGATTTTACAGAGTGGGGAAGCCAGATGTCGAAATCTCATTGACTTTCAGAAAAAAGTTGTGAACATAACTTCCCTTTGTTCTTTTTCAGAAACCTAAGTGTGGAGTTCATGTAGTTTTGCTTTCTTTCCCCCTGGCTCATATGATCTCTTTCTGGTGTTAATCAGAACTATTGTTCTCACATGGGCTGGTCCTGCAGGGTGGTGAGCTGTTAATCTAATAGTGCATGTCATCTGCTTTAAACCATGTACAGTATTCCAGGGCTAACCAGGGATAAGTGCTCTGAAGTTGGTTTCCTGTTATCGTCTCTATTTTATGAAATGGGCAGCCTCCAAAGCTTGTCCAAATAAACAGAATTAAAAGAAAAATACTTGTTTTGATGTCTGGGTGTTGGAGATGTATGTACCAGTGCTTGTTTTTCTTCCCTGGGCATGATGCAATGGTACATCGTAGCCACCTTATTTTGCTTGGCCATGGTCCTTAGATTCTCTTATGTGGATGTAAAATAATAAAAAAGAACTTGAGCCAGATCATGTTTGGGAACTTTTCATTTAAAACATAGCCCATTGAACTGAATTGCATTACACAGTCAAAAATATGAATTTACAACTATTTTAGCTGTTTTGATATAAAGCTCTGCAGGAAATATTCTCACACCGAGTTTACCTTGCATACCTTTCTGGCTTCTTTTTCTTTAAAGCGTTGTTTTCACTCCAGTTGCTTTTTTTTGTTGAACCAGTTTTCAGTTCAACATGGGAACAGTCTGATCAGCACACTCGAGGGACAGGCAAACAGCTGCTGGAGGGACAGGGACTTCCTAAGTCAGCTTCACTACTGGGTCTGAAGTGTTGTAAGACTGGGATCAAGGTTGCAGTACCTGTATTTGTGTGGCCATGTCAGGCTTTCTTATCCTTGCGGTGTTTGAGGTGTCAGTCTGTGTATTTCTTAAGTGCCACTGTCAACTTAATCAACTGCTCCCAGCTTCCCATTCATGTCCATGCTGTGCTTTTTCCATTGTGCTGTCAGATCTGTTTGGGCACTTGCATGCTTAACAGGACTGGGAATGGACCCATCTGAAAATAACCATTTATTTTTCTGGGCTGTTTTACAAATGGATCAGCTCTCTGGTCAAGTTCATTGCTTGGTTGCTTAGACAGCTTGGCTGGCAGAGCAGAGAGGGAGCTAAGATGGAGAAGTTCAAATGAGCTGAAATAGTGCTGTTGCCAGATATGAAACCCATCTCTTACTGCTCTGCTGTAAGCTGCTTGTTTTACACCCTGTGCATCTGATGGACCAAAGACAAATCTTGCTGTCCTTTTGCCTAGATCATTCGGTCTTGTATGATGTTGACTGAGGAAAAAAATCATCATTTATGTTTTTAAGAACCCCATTGTTTCATCTGCTCCCCTGAAGAACCTTGAGGACTTTTTCAGTCCTCTTAAATGAAGGGTGAAGTGATGTCCAAGAGATTCAAGCCAGCTTCCCACACTCCCTGTTAGTAGTGGAATCCAGCCACAAGTGATGAAGCAGCATTATTGGCAGAGGAACTACTGGATGATATTGATGAATCTGCTTGGATGCAGTTTCTGAATTTTGTAGCAAGTGATAACATGCTGAATGGCCATATTCTCTGTTATTCCTTGTTTTCTCTTATCCTGCTTTTTTTTTTTTTTTCTCACAGTAGGCAGAACTGAAGGCACTTCAGTAATAGCCTTTTGACACTGGAGGATATTTAAATCTGTGAGCTTGCTTTCCCTCTGACCCATAATCATTATTGGAACTGAAGAAGGTGGTAGATAAAGGGTGTCTTCTAACATCAGAAATATATTTAATCATTCAGGTCTGTGATAAGGAGTTTAAAGTTGTGATTGCAGTTAGAAACTATAGAAATTGAGTTATGTTAAGGGAAAAGAATAGAAGATGCATTTTAGTAGCTTACAAAAAATGCAATAGGAAGATGGAAGATTGTCTCAAATTTGATTCCCTTCATTGCTCATCAAATAAAGTACAAGTATTTGAATTAATTTAAATAACATTTTCTCATTTTTGTCTTAAGTGAGCACTTCTGAAACTAGTATATCCAGCTGCACAAATTGCATGTCAAAATCTTCTTTTCTCTTGTTATCCTGATCTCTGTGGAAATTTAGACTTCAAATATGACAAGTAAAACATTCACCCTTGAAGTACAGTTGCTTCCAGGGGTAAAAGACTATGCCAATACGAGAAAAGCATTATTTTTCATATATTGTAGTTGACATACAAAAACTGTTGGATTTTTTTTTTTTACTTGCATAGTTTTAGACACCTTTATGTTTGATAGACTAAGAAAAAATATCTATGCAGGTAACACTGCCCTCTGCCTATTGGTCATCAATTAAATGAGGCATTTGTATGCAATTTTTAAACAGCTGGTCTTAAGTGACTTCACCAGGACATGTACTTAACACAAGATACCTTTGCAGTTGCATTCTACATCTGTTTATACTGTTATTGCACAAATGTGAGTCTCTTACTCTTGGAAGAGTTTGACATTTGCACTATGAGGGTCCTGTGGTCTTAAGTTCTCAATACAATACATTGGCTTCTCAGAAATAATCTGAGAGCTGAAAAGGGAGAAAAGTGGTTCATGCACAAGATGGCAGATGTAACTTTGCTTCTAAAACCCCTGAAATGACACCTTATGTTTATAATTGATTTTTTAAAGAAATAATCGACTCCCATTTCTTGTTCCCTTTTAAATTACCTGAACTATTGCAGGTCTATCTAGAAGCTTGTGTCAGCAGGCAGTTTTGAGGAAAATGGTGGCTGCCTAAGATTATCCACACTGTTGAGGATGAACTAGAAACAGTTCTGGGGTTCTTGATATCATGGCAATGGATTACTTCATGTTCAGTTTGTGGTTTCCTATATTCCCAGGTTTTGTTCTTCAGAATTTCTGCCCACTATGTATTTGTGCAATTAATTCTCCCTGAGCATAGTACTTTGAGCTTACCATTTCTGAATTGCATCCTACCTGTCCTGTGTTTCTTCAAGGCCATTTTGAAGTCTGTTTTTTTTTCCACTGTGGTGCTCACAACACTTGGCAGCTTGTTATCCTTTGAAACGATATCTTTGCTACATTATCAGCCAAGGCAGTAATGAAAACACAGAATAAGACTAATGCACCTGTCTAACATGAAACTCTATGTAAGGTACTCTTAGACTATAAAATTACTTATAGTAATCTAGTGAAAATTACTCTTTGAATACAGTTTTCCAACTTATTTTGCGGTCAGCATACAAAAACTGTAACTTGACAATATGCCCATGTTTGATTATGGGAATGTTGTGTGAGACAGAATCAAAAGCCTTATTAAAGCAATAGCTGTATGATCTCCGTGGCATCTCCGACAGCCACAGGGTGTTTTTCCTTCTAACCACCTGAAGAAAGGGCTATTTGCTATGTGCTTGTTGTTCAGTTCAGCAGGCTATTGATTGAAAATAGAAGTATTGACACAAGCAGGTTTTGCTAGAATGAACAACATATAAACATTCCTTCAAAGGCACTTTTTGTTTTATTAAAAAAATAAGGAACCGGTCAAATAGTTTGGTAAATAAAATTATTCGGCACAAGCTAGCCTGCACTCAAAGCTGGTAGTGCTTTAAAATACAGATCTCTCCTGCAATTACATACTTTGAGGTTTCTGAGAAGGGAATACTGGTTGTTTCCTACCAAACTGAAAGGAAGTTACAGCTTTAATGAGTGTGTCTGGATTACAGGATGTAACAAGGGAAGTCTAAGTAATTATAAATTCCCTGCTTCAGAGGCATCTTGGAAGATCTCTGAATAAAGACAGTTTGCAGCAGCTGCCAGAATTGTATTTCTCCTGTTGTTTTGTGTTTTTTTTTTTTTTTTTAATTTTGGTTTATAGAAGTAGTTGATAGTGTGTCTAACTGTCAGGTAGCTACGTGAAGAGTTCTGCATATATGCAACTACAAAACCAAATGTATATCCCTATTAATTGAACTCAATATATTCTGCAGTACAGATTAAGGCATGAAATACCAGTGGCAACACATTTCGCTCAGTAATATGATATGTATCTGCTGTTTCTCTCCTAGAGCGAGTAGGTTGATCTTTCTTTTAGCTTAGTGGCACCAATAAACTGTGAAAAACTGTCTGTTGTAAACAAAGCCCCTTCATGGTGACAGGCTGTTTCAGTTCCTACCTCAGCAAAAATACTCTGACTTTGCCACCTTATTTCCTTTTATTTATTTATTTTTTAACATGTCTCCAGTCTTATGGCGATAGATTCATAATTAGCTCTTCCTATCTTCACATTTTCATGGGTTAAAAGACATTTGAACATTCTCATTTGCAGTACATTTAAAGCATTAGATCCTTGTATCTCATTCTCTTCCACTGGAAGTCATTTGCCAGAAGCCCTTGACTTGGTGCTACAGCAGTGCAGGATCATGGAGCTGCTTTTACAAAACCCCGGAAGGTCTGTTTCACAGGGCAGTTTTGATTTCTGAAAAGCTTGTTTGGCAGTAAAATTAGAAGTCGCTTAAGGCTGTTGCTGTATTGGTGCAGCACAGTGATGTATCAGTTGCAACATTTCCTTAGACTAAGATTAATTTTTAGAACTAGGGTTAACTTGAATGCAATAAAAATGATCAAAAGTCTCAAAAGCACAATCGGTGATTAAAGACTGAGAGGAGCAGGTTTATTTAGCTTGGAGAATTGAAGACTGAGGGGAAGTATGATAACAGTCTTCAAATACGTGACAGGTCACTGCAGAGAGGAAGACAGTGAGCCTTTGCTTGTATCATACGTCTTGACTTTTGAACCCAGTCCGGCAAGGTCACCAAATCTAAGATTTCTATTAGTTCTCATGCTGCTGTGAAGTCATTGGTACTGTTGTCAGTCCCTGAGCCAGTGGAACAGTTGGGGTTTTTTTGCCAGCTAAAGCTGAAATCTCACATGCAAGCTGTTGCCTTGTGAGTGAATGCAGCAGCCTCAGCCTGCTGCTTGGCTCAGTCACTGAAGGCGGGTTCTGCTATCACACTCGATTAATCTTTTCCTTTCACCTCTCTCTTCTCTCACTGTGTTTTGGGAACAAGCTAGTGTTAGATACAGTTGAGGTGTTGTTTTCTTTTTTCATGGTCAGTTGCCCACTAGAATTTGGGCTGTTCCGTCACAAAGGCTAGTTAACTTTTAGTGAAAAATGAGAGGAGAAAATAGCATAGGAAAGTACTGCGGCTGTGCCCATAAGGTATAGGTTCAGGTGTAGTTGACAGTTACCAGCTTGTGCTAGAACTCATTTGATGGCTTTCTGCCTGGAGAGATTGCAAAACTGCCTAAGTTCTGCACAGCTGGTCAGTAGTAATCTTCTTTATTGCTAAAATAAAGAATGAGACAACAGAGGGGGACTGATAACCTCTGCTCTTTTGCACAAGTTAGGAAAACTTTCCTATTGGGGGGCACCCTCTAATATTTTTCTTTCCTCAGGTGGTAGGAGGTAGAGGCATATGCATCTGCTTAAGTATCCTGGCCCACATTCAGTGACCTGGCAATTTTTATTCTGGTGAAAAATTTTGTAGGACTTGCACCCTGGCTCCCTGTTTACTGTTATCTCTCCTTGCTAACCCAGAGGGGTCCCAGAGTTCAAAGGCCTGATTTTTTTTTTTTTCAATCCGATACTTTTTGAAAAAGATATTTTGAATATTCTGAAAGAGCTTGAGCAATTTTTGTTTTTCCTTTCAGTATCCTTCTCCAAAGTATCCCTACTCTGAAATCTGCAGTCACCATCAGGTTGAACACATTTAACCTGGTGGGGCTTCTGACTGATTACTCATTTGGTAAATGTCCAGCAGTACGCCAGAGTTTCAGATCAATAGGGTTTAGGACAGGGATTATTAGATATATTTACAGAAAGAAGCAATCAGCCTTTCTTAAAATCCCAAATAATTTCCTTGCAGTGGAGGAGTAAGTTGCAATTCTAGTGAAAATCTTGCAGGCTACTTTTAGTGTTCAGACATCTGCCATAGATACAGGTATGGTTTCACAGCGAGCTTCAGACCGTGCTGCTGTTGAAAATAGTGGTCCTGCCCTGCAAATACATTGCTGAGTTTTCATGTGTGTCATCCAGTTGTTCTGAGTTAGCCCCTGGCTGGATGAGGCTACAGCTGATGCAAGGGCAGGTGCAGGCAGGGAGGGAAGGGCTGATGGCAGCTGTGGAGGACATGGTGCACGGCTTGTCACAGCAGCAGAGTGAGAAATTTCAGGCTCAGGACCAGGCTTAGGTCAGGCAGCAGGATCTGTGCCAGCACTATTTGTCCAGTTCCTGCCTTGCACTGGCAGTGCTGTTTGTCCCATTTGCCCAACACGTTGTGAACTGTTTCTTTCATAAAATCATGGGAACTTGTCCCCCTCCTATTTTCCAATTCCCATTACCTAGGCTAGATGAGTGAATGACTTTATTGTGTCTCTTCTCTTTGCTTTTGGATTGACTCCTCTGTCAGCCTTGAAGAATTATGTTGTTTTCCAGCAATGCATTCTCTTTGCCCTTGCTAATTCTCAGTACTGTGACATGCCAGGTTAATTGAAGAGGTCTCCTGAATGGTCTTCTCTATCAGCGTACTAGGAATTTTTTTGTTGCTTTCACTCTTTCCGGATTTTAGAGAGAGAGATCAAAGGGTTAAAAAAAGGCAGGAGTGGTGGGTCATCTTCTCTGGCTTTATGCAAATTGTGTCTCCTCATGAACATTTCTAGAGCTGACTTGACTGGATTATCTGATTGTCTCTGCTGACAGGAATCACATTAATTACAAGTGACTCTGAGCGATAAGGTTCCACAGATATCTATTGTTGGACTGGGCCATCACATTAAGAAATCATCAAATTAACTCAAAGTGACTGGAGTGAACATGAGAGGCAATTTTTTAATTTGTGGGTTGCTACTTCAGTCCATTACATTCTTGCTGTGTATACAGTTACAACGAACAAGTGGCTCCATGTCTACAGCTAAGGAGGACAGCTTTAGGGCCCATAGGGCTGTAATTCCATGGACACATATACTAGCTAAGCCAGTCTCAGATGGAGTGAGTCCTGTGGTTCCCTGTCCCCAAGCACTGGCTCGTGCCCTCAAGTTTGTACACATGGTGTGAAATAGCTGGAAGATGCATCCTTTGAGAAATGACTTGAGCAAAACAAAGACAAAATCTATTTTTCAGCTAGGTTCCCCAATCCTGTGTATTGTAAAGCTGCAAAAAACATCTGTGTCTGCCAAAAGGAAATGGAGACATGGGATGGGAGAGAGTGGGTAGACCCATGAGGTAAGGGACTACTTATCTCAGAGGCAGAGCCAGCTGATGCTAAAACAAAGTGTTTGTTGAACAATGAATTAAGGCAAGTGGTGGCAAGTCTGCTTAAGCTGTCCTAAGCAACTTCTGGGCACCAGCCCCATCTTTCAGGCATTTTTTTCTAATTCCTGTGTCTCCCAGTCTACTGTTTGTGCAGTTGGGGAGCTGACCCAGCTGAAGAAAACCAGAGTTTATACGGTGATTTGGGGTATAGTCAGTTTGAAACCTGTTCACTCCCAAACATCTGCCCTCATGAAGAAGAGGCCAGGATCAAACCGCTGGTGGTGGGAAGAAGGTGAGAGTTGTTTAAGCTGGCATTGCCACTAAAGAAAGGGATCAGCACACTGAAGGTTACATGCATTTGTTCATATAAGAAAGGCAGTTATTGTTGTTAGAAACACTCTGGTTTTTTTTAACAATTGGCTTAAAATTCTGTATCTTGAAATGAAAAGATTTCTCTTTTTTCAGTGTGAAAGCCAAAGCATTCATTCATACGTGCTGAGAGTCTCTTTCATAACATATTTTCAGTCACTGGGCTTGTCTTCACTATTTTTAATTTTCTTGTATAGCTGCTGTGTTTCTTCTGACTCTCTCTACTTAGTCATATATGAGTCTATTTTTTTCTACTTTGTTTCATTCACTGGAGCACATGATCTGTTCTGTTTCATCCTTGCACTAGAATGATCGGATTCTGTTGATCTTACAGGGTAAAAAAAGAAAAGGAACAAGAAAAAGGCTGTGATTTGGAAAGTGAGGTTTATGCTCTAATATTTGATTCTTTACATGTGTGAAATTCTCTTTGCAAGTAATGGACCCTTCATCATATAATGGAAGAAGTAGACTGAAATCGAGATCAGATAAAAGAATAGTTCCCTAATTATTGTTCTCAATACATCTCTTTAGTAGATAATCCAACTGTTTTCTTTTTCAGGAGGATGAACTATCTTTGTTTTTCATGAGGCATGGTGGTAACGGTAATGGTGTGGTAATGACTTGCCATATGACCTCTTGCCTTGCAGTGGTAGAAGAGGAAATAGAGCTAAGAATTCCTGGTCCCCAGTCCTTGATTTAAATTTTTCCATCTTTAAGCATATTTCTAGCCTCTGTCTTGGAGTTATCTTGCTTACCTATCGATGCAGCTAGTTAAAATGACGGAACGTGAATGCTGGAAGCATGCGGGATGTTTACAGTTGAATGGCATACAAGTTAGTACCCTAATCAGTGCTCTTACACTTGCTACCCACAAAGTCATTTTTCTTTCGGTATCCTGTGTGAGGGATTGATTTACACATACTACATAATTCTGGTCAGCTAAGCAGTTTCCTGTAACAGTGAAGAAGCCAAAATTGACACCATTCAATGTGGATCCATCATGTAACACACTCTTGCCTATCATGAGACCTATCTGTGCAAAACAGATATCTGGTGTAACCTTATACCGGTGTGAGCTGTGCAGAGCTGGTTTCATACTCTGAAGTCATCCATTATTTTCAGAAGGCTTTGCTTGTCCCCTTTGCTTAGCCTCTCAAAACTAGGTTTATATTAATAACTTTATGGTAGGCATTTTATGTTGAAATATTTTCTTACTGTATTGGGATTTTTGTCTGTCCAATAAATGTCCACCATGATAAGCAATAGAATGTAGTGCTCACTAAATTTAGAGGGCAGATTCTTAGTCTTAAATTATTCACCAAAATCTTATTTACTTTTGTCAGCATCAGCTAGCTTTTAAGTAGTAAATGAATTGCTGAGTATATCTAAAGAAGGCCCTGTCAAGTGATCAGTATTTGAATTCAATAGCTTCATCAAGAACGAGATTCCAGCAGAAATGAAGGAAGCCTTTCTTCATTTGTCAATCTTTATAACTGAAACTGAAGCAGAGTTATAAATTACATCTTTCCTCTGGTGGGAGCTATTCATGGTGGATAAGTGTTTGTTACGCTACGGCGTTATCCTTGCTATTGGTGTTTTTTTGTGCTCACTTACTCAGACTTCCTGTGCTGCTGATTTTAATTCCATCTGGAGGTACAATGGCATAAGAAGTCGTCTGTGCTGGCGCAATGAGAAATCTCTTATGAATAGATTATGACAAAGTTGTACTTTTATAGCAACCAGAGAAGCTATGAAATTAACAATTGATTGCCTCACTTTTCAATTAGTCTTTGCACTGTGACAGGAACATTACTGCTCTGCTTCTCTGCCCTACTAATGAGGGAAGACTCGGCTGCTGGAAGAGTTCTAGCATCAGGTCCTACCTTCATTACATGCTAATTCTGTATTTAACCTGGGTTTTCCCCTTCGACACGGGATGCATTGTTGAATCTAAAGCAACCATCAGAGCCATACATCAAAGGACTGTCATAAGCTACCTTGGTGGCTTTTTATCAGCTGTAGTGCCAGGTGGATTCACTGAGTGCATGTACTCTTACAAAGAAGTAATCAGGCTTTTAACACCGACCCATAAGCCTTTTGAGCGCTCATTCCCATATACTACTTACCTGTGCTGGCTCTCTCTTTGCATCATTGGCCTGAAATGGGAGACATAAAACCTTTTCTTAGCATCTAGTATCCCAACCTGCCTACAATCTTTTCATTTTCATTCTTCTCTACGTTTTAAGCAGCAGAGCACCGGGCCCTCAGAAACCCAAAGCTCTTTAAACCAATTGCTTGGCTGCAGGAACACGTCAGGTGCCAGGTGTCAGTCTGAGCTGAAGAGAGCAAAACCTACTAATTTAATAACGAAGGAGGAACACCGAACATGAACCTGCTGCTGTTTGACCAGAGGGTTGGGAGATCTGAAGGCAAGTGTAGAGAAGAGCTGAGGGGCTGAGGGGTAGTGGCTGGAAATCCAGTGGTAAAAATTCCAGTGATGAAATGGCCTGTACACTGGCACCACTGGGAGCATGGGGCAAGGGCAAAGGTATCTGTGTCAAACGTGACATCTGCAAAGACCAGTCAGCCAGCAAAAGGACAAGGGGAAAGAAAGAGGGATGTAAGTGGCCTTACCCTGCCCTGGATAAAGGGTCAGCTTTGATTTACAAGATGTATATCACACAAAGAATATAAGCAGCACAGATTAGGACTCAGTATCTCAGGACAGGAAGATGGAGGCCGTTGTCTTTATTCCTGTTTCAAAGGATGGTTTGAAACATAAGGAGTGTGCTTCATCTTGAAAGCTGACCTTCAGCTTTCTCTTTGGAGATAGCACCATTGCTCATTTGCCAATGGATTTCCCACTTGCCTCCTTCCTTCATCCTGATCACATTCTTCAGACTGTTTGGTTCAGGTATGAGGAGGCAGAAGAGGCAAGCAGGACTTTATTGTTGGGTGGGTTTTCCATGCGACCACAGCTGTAGCTCTAACTTGGTAGAATGACTCTGCTAGGGTTGTAAATGCTACTTCCCTCTACTAATTTCTAGGATTCCTTTTTCATTCATGCCCTTAAAAATAGCTGGCAAATGGAGAAAAAAGAGTAAATCTAGCACTTCACAGCAGGTGAATTAATTGGCTTTTTCAAAATGAGTAGCATTTATATACAGACTTAAAACATTGTGTCCACCTCTTGGTCAAATCTAAATTGTCAGGTGTTTGCATGCTTCCCTACCTGTTCAAACCACTTGCCCATTTAGGCAGCCTGCAGGTTATCACATACCAGACTATTGTCTAGCTGATTTAATTTCTTTCTGGAGAGGAATAAGACAGAATTTGTCACTTGCTAAGACTTCCACTCAGTCATTATTTTGTAAGAAAAACATTTCTTGTCTGCCTCTGTAGTTTGCAGTCCCTGTACTGTCACTTGATTACTTGAGCTCCTTCAAGACAGAGAAAGATTTCTGTGGTACAAATGGAAGGTGTCACCTCATACATTGTAAATAAACTGGGTTTTTTCTTCCATTGCGGTATTTAAGAGCGAGGTCTCATAGTATAGCACAGCACATCTGAAAGTCACAGTCATGTGAAAAAGCTAGTTTCTCTCATTTCTCTCCCTCTTCCTCTTCGTCCTCTCACCAGCTGCACAATTCTCCCCTTCTTTCCTGGCACTCGTCTTCCCCTCAGTGGGCCAGTTCAGCTCACTGAACCCCAAAAAAACTATCTCAACATGAGCAAGTGAATATTCTTCTGAGGATGTAGTGAGGCGGATAGCTCAGTTGAGCTGCCAAGCCACGCAAAGGATGGAGCAGGAATGCATGGAAAAGAATGGCGGAGGAGGCAGCCCACCCCTTGTAGCAGCAAGATCTGGCCAGCTGCAATGTGAAACCTTACCTGAATGGAAGCTTGCAGAATTCTGAAAAGGGCACACCACAACTACTGCTGCTATTGTGTCTTCTGCTAACTGGCCTACCCACCTCCTTTACTTCAACAACTGTTTTGAATAATTAGAAGTTAAATTTAACTCCAAATTTCTTCCCTGGGGATAAGTCCCTCTAAGAATAATTCTCAACAGACAGAAGATTAATGACAGAATGAGCAAACAACAGGAGCCAGTGGACCTCAAAAACAACAAAGATGGGACTAATGTGTCTTCTCACCCCTAGGAGTGAGTCCTTCTCTTTATTATATTTGCACATACTTTGACCAAATTAGGGCAGCTACTCTTTTAGCATCAAGGACTTTCAGTGCATGTGGAAAAAAAAGAATGTTTATTTTTGTAACAAGCACATAAGGATTCTATCTACATACAAAACAACAACCTCAGTGCACCATACTGCAGCCCAAACATATGACTTTGTCCTACTTTCCAGGCACTCTGAGTGTGTTATCCTCACTATCTTTGCTCTTGCAGCTGTATTGCTTGCCGTGGCTACGTACAGCCTCAGGGCAGGCGTGAAACATGACAGAAGTATGCTAACATTGCGAGCGTGACCATACTGTAGAAGGGTAGGCTAGCACATGTGGATAAACTCTGATTAATCACCTCTGGGATTGGCAAAAGTTAAGGGATTTTTGCTTTGTGCCTCATGCATTGTGCAGCAGGTACGTTATTTCTCTGCCTGACAAGTGATGCTGGGAGGATAAATCATTTGTGTAGCCCTTTATTGCTGCAGTTACTGTATCTTGAACGGACTAACTCCTTGGGGTGAGCTACCTAAGGGGTGGGTATGGGCATAGTCACCTTTCCATACCGAGGCAGCTCTTCCAAGCTGGAAGCTGGGGAGGTGGTGTGTGGTTTGAAGGTGTTTGAATTGTGACGTGCCCCTGCCACACTGCTGATGTGCTAGCTGTTTCTGTGAATAGACAGACTTCAGCATATTCCTGTATCAAAACAAAAAGTGCTTATTTAACAGTTAAAATCAACTCCATTTTATTATCTTGTGTAGCACTATTCTGCTTCCAAGCTGACACCCTTGGAGGATACTGCTTTAGGCACATTTTAACGACAGGCATTTCTCTTCCACTAGATTCTCAGCAGACAGGGATTAGGATGCGGTACTTGGCTGAAGCTGTGCTGCTGACAGATCGCAGTGACCTTGCTGTGACTTCTGTTCTGATCTCACTGGCACTGCCTGAATTTGACACACTAGAACATGAGATACTGGCTCCATTATGCCACTAATTGGTATCCAGAGCATTGTGTTCCTGCCTCCTTCACCATCTGATGTGGTGGCAGATAGTTCTAATTTATCTTTGCCATGTGATTTAGGAGGCTTAAGTCTCTATCATCAGCCAGTTGATGCCCTTATCCTTTCATGTGGCTTGCTCTATCATATGCAGGTGTAGAGCTTAACATAGGCTTCTATTGTAAGTGTGGTTGGTCTCCTTATCTTACCACTGGGTGCTCTTCTAGAATGGAAGGAAATTGTTTGCTCGCTGATCATGGGTAAAACACACTAAATATTTTTCTCATGCATCTTTAGAGGTAGATCTTAAAATATTTTCTTTATTTATCAAATGTACAGTAATATATTTTATTTTGTGCAAGGTTGTTTAATTTTTGACTGCATTTGGACTTTTATTTTTATCTACCAGTAGCGTGGAAGGTAACACAGTAGGAAAATTCATATCCTTAACAAAAATGATTCAGAGTTTTTTCTGAATGGCAGTTTTTGCTTTTATAATGATTTTTTTTTGTCCAGTAATCACAAAGATTGACAAAAAGATCAACAAACTGAAACAGAAAACAACTCCACGTGGGATGATGTCTATAGCACTTTTTTTTCCCCATGGACAAAAAAAAAAAAGATGGTAGTTTTCCAAAGTCCAGTTTTGTCAGTCCTATAAGTTGAAACTTCATGCTGTTAATTTAATCATTAGGGAAGTTTATGACCCTGAAGATTATGAGTTGCAAATGCCTTGGTATCAAGAGGGAACAAATAACAAATCTGGCCCGGAAGGAGCACAGGGACTAGTTGTAAGCAGCAAACTACCTGACACAATTAACAGAAAAAAAAGTTGTGGATTTATTACTATAGTTTTGCCAGCTGAAAGTAATAGTTAGTTATTTCTGGCACTGGTTAGACACCAATGGCTAAATCCACAGGGGGACTTGAGCATTGTCAAAGTGACACTTAACTTGCAGGATCGTGGCTCCCTGGGTGGAATTCACAGCCTGCTGTTACAGCCTGTGGCTCCGAGGCAATCCGTGGAAGAGCAGGTGTCTTGAGAGTAAGATGCAAAGCAGTCTGTAGCTACCTAAAATATCAAACGTGAAGTGTTGAACTGCACAGCAGGTTTGAACCCCACTTCTTTCTCCTGGATTATAATAGGCTGTACGGAGTGTGCCTAGGCTAAATGAAAATCCATATCCTCTTTCTAGGCACCTAAGTGCACCCTTTAAAAATGGGGTAGATGACCAATGCTGCATAGAAGTTAGAATGTAGATAGACTGTGGATGGCTGGGGACAACTCCCTGCTGGGGAGGCTCTTCCTCATTCTTGATTCAGGACTGTTCATGCATTTTACACTAGCCTGCCCACCAGACTCAGTCTTCCATCTGAAGAGTCCTATGTGGGCACAAGAATTTCCAAATCTCAGAAGCAGGGTAAGGGCAACTGATAGGAGAGCTTGCAGGGCAAACCACATAACAATTGTCAGCATAGGTATGAATGCACCTCACATCCCTGAATTGTTTTATTATAACTGTGCCACGTTTCTCCTTTCTCTGAACAGGGAATAGTTGTCAAGCTGTAGAAGAGAACTTCTGATAATATTGACAAGGTGAATTAATGACTCATGAACTGTACTAATGAGGCTATTCCAGAATGGAGTTCAAGCAGAAACGTTCAAAAAGAGTTTAATGCACAGGACACGTTAAGGAACAAGCTCTTTCTTTTACACTTTCATCTCACTGATTATTTTTTAATGGCCTACAAAACCTGATAGATGTGAACAAGCAGATACTCTTTATTAGGAAACACTGAAGATTGATTTCCTGATTTTATTGGGTCCCTTTTTGAATACAGGTGCACACAACTAAAGGCAGATTTATTTCTTCAATAAAGATGTGACAGAGAGAGGCTGGTAAAAATCTTCTCTTTTCCTTCACCTTAGTCACATGACCTAATTTGGGGTTAAAAAAATCCCATAGCAGAGGTTGTCATCTGAGTACAGCAGTTACAGTTCATAGTGCTTTTTTTTATAATGATCACACACACAGCTGAATTAAAGCTTCAGGCAACTACGCTGAATGGTGATAAACTGCTGCCCAGTAGTTTGGTGACTTATGAAAGGACTATACCTGCAGTTTAATGATTTGTTTTTCCTAGATCATATTATGGTTGAAAAGCGTGTTGGTCACTATGCTGGTTTCCTAGAAGAACAACGAGTTGCTTTATGACTTTTTGTTATTGTTACTTATTGAAACAAACTTACTTAGGTATTTTCATTGTCCCTGTTTCCATTGTGTCCAAGCTCCTCCAAGTATCTGTTGATTTCTCCTCATAATTTCCTTGGCATTTCTTAGGTCATCATAAGTATTTGTAATTCAGAGGGGAGAGAGCTCTTTTTTAATTTTTTTACAAAAGAAGAGTCTTAATCAAGACACAGTTGCCAAAATCATTACAAATTGAAGGTTTCTCTACCAGGCAACATGTACACAGTAGTGTTTAGTAGTTCAGCAAGGTGCCACATTCAAACCTATGATCAAGACATCACAAGATGGCTTGATTTTTTTCTTAGAGGATGGCTAGACTTTTTTTCAAGAGGTTAGACCTCTTAGAGGTTAGGACCTCAGGCTGTGGTTCCACAATATGAGGCCCCTCCTGGCAGCGCCAGATAAATGGGTTCCTGCTTCCTTCTCCTAGTACCTCCACATAATCTTTCCTTCCCTTGCATTGCAAGGAACTAGCCCCTTGGTCAGGCAACACAGAAGTCATGAACCAGATCGAGGAACTAATCCACATTAAAAAATAACCTTTGCTTTGTTTTTGGACTGGCTCCTTGGTGGAGTTCACAGCAGGGTCTCAGAAGTGGTGGTACAGGGGTGGTGTTTAACCGTGCATGTGTGAAGGACCTACTTGGCCAATGGGAAGGAAGGTGGAGCTCCAGGACGGGATGTTTCTGCCAAAAATTTGTTACTGTGGAACTATGGTCTTAGATTTCCCATCTTCCCTAGCAAGAGCAAAGCCTTTTTCTTGCCTCCTTACTGACTCCTTGGCCTTACTTAAAAGGGACCTGAGACCTGCACAACTACTATTTAACCTTTTTTTTTTTTTTTCACTAAAGCCACTGTGAGAGCATTCTACGTTCACTCTGACCAGATTAAACTATTTTATTCCACTATTGACTACTTAGGTTGTGAAAGCACACTGACTATTCCCTACTTACTAACTTCAGTTGTTGCTGAAGCAGTCATTTTTATTGAACTGCTTAAGCAGAGCATGGTCAAAGGTTGGGGAAGCTATAAAACCACAGGTAGCTAAAAATTCTCCAACCTAAAGACATGTTTGAGGAGCGATAACCTATCATCAATAGCTTTGCAAGTGGAATGACAGACTCTGTTAATCATTGTGAATAGGCTGCTCTGAAGAGTTCAGATACTGTCACCAAGGAGTGGTCCAGTCCACCCCTCATTAGGGTGATGAAACTGCCCTACTTCAGAGGCCTGAAGCCAAACCTTCAAGGTACAACCAGTTAGCCTGCATTGCTGGGGTGTGGGCCTTCTCCCACACCCTTGGGAGGAGAGCAAACCAAAGGTGGTGCTGGCTAGAAAAGTAGAAGTTGCCCCACCAAATGGCAGTTTCCACAGATCCATTCATATGTCATAATCCAGGGGAGAATCTCCCACTTCTCTATGGACTGTGCATTCCCCCAGGCCCTGGTACCATGACTGTTCCTGCCCAACATACCCCTCCTGGGTGACACTCCGGTCAAAACCTGAGCCAGATGACAGACAGGCACATGACTACATTTCTGTTGAACGTATTCTGGTGTGGATATTGGCTTTGTGTGTTTATTCAGGCTTTACAGTGCCCATGCAAAGATGGGCAGTGCTCGATCTGGCATAAAATCTGCCAGTGCAAAATTAATCCATCAAAAATGCTTTATTACATTTGAACCAGCATGGCAAATTTATAGTGGATGAGTGCCTAATGTCCCATGGCCATGGCAATTCTGGTTCCATTTCCTGTTGCCTCAGGGGAGAATTTACCATACTGTTGAAGATTTGTAGACCAGAAAGAGTGGGACCAGGTGAATTTCAGGCAAGGAGTACTGAGGACAATTCTCGGCTAGGTGGAAAGGAGCTAGTTTTGGAGCTAGTAATCAAGAAGCTTCATGAAAACTATGCTTTGAGGAATGATGTAGAACAAGGGATCTCTGGATTCAAAAAGGCAGCTATGGTAAGGCCTCTTATTAATGAAAGAAAGCAGAAGGTGTGTCTGTCTTGTATTACAGTGTGCTCCCTGCTGTTGAACAGACAATTCCCAGAGTAACTCTTCTAAGGGATACTGCTGAAAACACCCTACATCATTGGTTTTATCAGGTCAAGGGTGATGTAGCCCATTACTGTTATTTGAGTAAAGAGGTGTGTACATCTGTGTGTACAAACACAGGCAAGACCATGTCATTTTTTGAGAAACTTAACATCTATGTCTAGACAGGGATGATCTGTACTTTGAAGGTTCAGACTGGAAGCACTACTAACAGAAAGAGTTTAATTGCTGTCCTTGGAGCCTGGTTCTCACCCAGCACTGCCTGGTATCAACAACTATCTGCTGTCTACCATTCCCTGCTCTCTAAAAATAGATGGAGGTAGAGGCCATATAAACCGAAGGCATAAAAAGGTGGGATTAGTTTTTTTCAGGGGAAAACTGTAAATGCAGAAATAGGAGTGGGGAGTCTGGTGTGTTACCTTTAGAGAAAAACATTATTAAACACTTACTCAGGGCCTAGAGATTCCCAGATACGTTTGTCTAGAAAAGGAAGATAAATTAAAAAATAAAGTCAGGAATAACTGTTTGTAAGTAGGCTGGGTATCTCACAAAATGACTCAACCTGCCTGGAGAATGTTGTAATCTCCACTTCAGGCTGGCCTGCCTCTCCTTCCTTGTAGGTGAGTGCTCTTGGGAGTGGTGATTTGATCAGCTCCTTTGCTGGGTAAGCAAGGAGCAGCTTGGCTGAGAAAATATTATTTGTAGTACTCTGTTTGTAACCTTGAGAAGATTTCCATGGCAACAGAAGTTGCTGAATAGTTGGTCATGACATTTTGACAGAAGTTTTTCCACTAGAAAATGCTGGTTTAATGCAAAAGCGTTGGGGAGAATGATTTGATGTTGATGATATTTTGGTCTGAAAAAAATCAGGGAAAATCTGAAAAATGTCTTCAAAGGAAGAGGTTTTTTCTTTTTTAAGCCTGTCACCTTCCCTCCTGGGAGCTTTCATACCAGGAAACAAGACTACCATCTCTTCCTTTTCTATTTTGGGACTAGTGGTTGAATTCCCAATTCATCTCCTCTTTTTGTCTCTTTATTGTTGATACTTTTATGAAAAGGCTCTAAACAAAACAGGAGATGAGAGAAGCTGTAAATCCTCAAATATCTAAAGCATTGGGTTTTTTGAAGTTTTGTTTTAGGAAAGAGAAATTCTGAAATAAAAGCAAAATAATACAGTGGAAGAGTGTACTATAATTACTTGTCCATTCTGTTTTGTATAGTTGATTTTATACCATATGGCCAAAAATCTCAGGTTAAAACTCAAGTGTTTTGTCTTCTTTGCTCTTCATGAGTTATCTTCATCCATTCTCTCTACTCCTAGACCTCGGCTGCTGGATGTAGTGACAGCCAGAGACATGTCATTTCATATCATAATCTCTCACTAACATTATTAGTTTCACCAAGCAAAGGTCTTGGGACTTGCAGGTGCCAAGCTAGTGTTTTGTCTCTTTTCCCAGTGATGGCTCTGTATGAAACCAGTGGAGAAAATGGTATGGGTAGTCAATGTTTCCATAGAGGCAGTTTGCACAGTTGCTCTTCTTTGTGACTCCTTCCTTGCCCATTAAGTATTACACATATGAATAAAAATGAAACCATTAATTCTTTGCAGTCAGAAAAGACAGGGAAATAGACACCTGTCTTCCTCACTGTCTTCAGCAAGAACGTTATTTTTAAGAGCTTTCCCAATGGGATTTTTGGAAATGGAGTTGGCATTTGAGATCATTAGTTGAATTTGCTGATTAGTTCAGTCACTTGACTGCCTGCTGTCACTGGCTGCCGTTTCAGTACTGACTCTCCTCACACTGCTCTGCTGCTGAGATTACAGTAGCCTTCCCCTCTGCCTTCCCCTCCTTCCCCAGCACTTGCCACATCTTTTTGAAGATTGTCTTTTTCAGGGTTTCACAGTTGAACATGGGACTATAGCTGTGCCATGCAGGGTGAGCTGATGCCTGCACTCCTGGGCTACTGCCAGATGAGATTGCTCTGGGCTCACAAGTCTGATGAGGTGGTACAGGGACAGACTGCTGTTGGAAACATGGCAGATCTTCTTCCACAGCAGTGGACTGTTTTACAAACATGTACTGGTCCAGTCAGCGGTAGCAGGTGTCCCCAGGCTAGAAGCTGCTAGCAGTACTGCAGCTATGTTGAAGTGGTATCTGCAAAAAAAATCCAGCCTGCTGTCTTTATTCTGGGAAAGATGGGAAGCAGATATTTTGGCAGCTGTCAGGCACCCAGATACATCCTCCTGCACCTGCCCGTTGGCCAGCACAGAGTTAGGAACCGCTGGAACTGCTGCCAAGAAAGAACACAACTCCCTTTCCAGAAGCCAGCCACCACGAGAAAGCTATGCACGTTTGCATGGTGTGGACTTGTCTTACGTAAATTTGCCATGTAGGAATGTGCCAAGTCACTGGAGGTGATCATACCATGTAAAAAATCAAGGGAATGGTAGCAGGATTTGACAAATAAGGTATCTGGAGAAAGCGTTATGTTTCTAACTGAAATAGCTAAGACAAACAAAAAGATGGAGGTGAGCAGAGAAATAGCTCAAGGTCATACAGCATGTTAGTAGCAGAGCTGGGGTGAGCATCCAGCATCCTAATTATCAGGCCATTTTCCTACCACCTAATCTGTAGACTCATGCTTTAGGTTCAGCCGGCTTACGTCTGCTTTGGATGTTTTTCCTGGAAAACATCGTCTCTACTTACCTCAAACTACATCATACCACAGGGTTTGCACTTGCTGTGGCTGCTCAGCATCTTGACGCTGGTGTTAAAACTGGCAAAGGGGCAGATGATATCCCCTTTGTCAAGGCTGACTGATGGAAAAAGGCGCAAAGCCAACATTGAATGCCAGCTCTGATAGGAAGCTGACGTAGAAGAGGCTGAGGAACCATATAGAACTGCTGCCCTGCTTATATAACCTGGAATATTTTTTGTAAATGCTCAAAGTGACGTGCATTGTGTTTTGGCATGTGTTTGTCAGTGCCCTTGTTTTACAGCCTCGCTGAAGACTCACTGACAGATGGCACTCAAGAGAGTGCTTTTTATAGGTGCCAGTGTCCAACTCAGATACAGTTTCTGAAAGCAAAAGGTGTTTGGGGGTGGAGGGCTCTAATGCACTGCCAAAGCATTTTGTGAAAGGTGCTTTAATTGTGCTTTATACTCTTCAAGAAGGGGAGGTATGTAGGAGATGAATGAGGAACATCATATCTCATGGATGTTGATCATAACCAGATGGTTCTGGTAGAAGATGAACAGCATTTATGACATGGAAGAACAAGAAAACAGGAATTTAAAGGGCATATATCCTGTGTCCAAGGGATGCCGGTTTGGGCAGTGCCTATCTAACCTGGTATTGTGGAGAATGATTTCTTGTCACAGCTTGACCCAGTTCTTACTTGGACACTAAGTGTGTTATAAGTGAACGTGAATGTAGGCTATCTAGTGCTTCATAGCACCTTTCTCCTTTGTGGGACAGGGACCTTGGGCTGACAGTCACCTCAGTGCAGGCTGTGCCCTAAGCCATGGGGTACTTTCCCGTGGGGGCCAAACATGGTGGGCAGAGCCGGGTGCTGGTAAGAGGCTCCATCAACAGCCCCAGACCTGCGGAGTGATGACCCAGGCCTGGTATCCATCCAGGGTGTCCATCTAGGAACAAAAGGAGTCAAGGCCAGAGAAGGGTGGGAGACAAGGCTTCAGTGTGGATCTGAGGTCCATGCAGGACGCAGGGCTAGAGGCTGGCACTCCTATGGCATTTGCTAGCGCAGGGACTGATGGCTCTGGACTGAGTTGAAATGGGGTCCTGGGCCATGGGCAGAGTGGTGGGAGAGGCCCCCGGTGATGTTCATCAACACCAGTAAGGCCTCTTGGTGCATTTAGGACCCTGACGCTTACAGAAGATGTGTTTTTGCTACAGGATGACTCATGTGCTGTGGCTGTCCAGTTTTACCAGAAGGAGGAAATAGAGGTGGTTTCAGCTGCAGGAAATGCAAAGAGTACTTTGTCTCTGCTTACCACGCCTTTGCAGTTAGGTAGATAGAAGTAAACAATGCATTCCTTATTCCGCTGTCATGAAACCCTTTATTCAGTAGAAGTATCTGAATCTAAGTGCAGCTACTGTTTCTAGCTCTGAGGCTGAAGGATTTGCAGGCTCTGACACCTTCCCACGTTTTTGGGAGCCAGGACATGGCAGTCCAGCCATCTCCAATTCCCAGTCTTCTGGTTGGTGCATGCTCTGGGTAGTGGGAATTCAGGCTTCCAGCTGAGGTGTTTGGGGACAAGACGGCAGGCAGACTGAAAAACAAACAGTTGAGGGATTTATTAACCACAGGCATTTTGCTCTTTACAGCTACTTGGGAGCTATATGTATCCCTGAAACAATGCAGGTCCATGAAGTACCTTTTGTGGAAGTCTGTGGCAGAGGCAAATATAGAATCCATTTATTCTTGGAAGTGTTCAGCCGTGGAATGATCCTTTCTCTTCTGGAAGATATAAATCTACTTCACCACACACTTTACAACTTATGCAGCAAAAGAAGCAAGGCTGAAGAGCCAATAGCCTTCTCTGGAAGGCATCTCCGAGTAGGATATTGTGTACACTGAATACAGGGTCTTTGCAAACCAATGGTATGTGTTCCTGCAGTGAAAGATTATATTGTAGAGCAAATATATTGTAGTGCAGGGGAGATGAAGATAAGGTAATGAAAGCAACTGCGCCATTTCCTAATTCTTTCCTGCAGCCTCAGATTTATTTTTTTTTTCTGTGATTGGTTTGTTGTATGCCACTTTACAGGGCTTAAAAGGCAAATAAAAAATGTTTCACAGTACAAGGCCTACTTTATTAGATTTTTAAACACTGAGAAGCGACTTCACCAACACGGCAATGATATGCATGCCCTGTGTAAGCCACTGGAAGCCTTTAGGTTAATTGGATGTATTCCCATCCTTCCTGTGTGCCCTCACCAAGATGGAGGGGGTTAGTTTGCCCATGTCATGTTTGCTACAGCAGGAGAAGGGTGAGATGCCTTCTCTGAAGCAGAGCACATCCTAGTGGGCTTCAATCTTTCTGCTTTGTGTGGACAGCTTTCTCCTGTTCATCATAATCTTTTTTTTTCAGTTCCAAAATTCAGTCCTTAAGATTCCTGTCCCAGGCTACCCTCCTCCCCATCTCCTCTCCTCCTATGTATGTGAGAAAAAGGTGTTTTCTTACACCAGGCTATTGCCTGCTAAGCTTCAAACTTCTGTCCCCAAGAATGGGGATATAAAGGTTTCCAAAGAAAATTTTTCTAACATGAGTAAAATGTGAGCAAAGCTGGCTTTTCTTTGGATTCAGTCTTGCACCATTTTGACTGATACTTTCTTAAGCAGATGTCCAGCTGGAATATTTAAGCTATGGGGATGGAGATCTGGCAAAGTATTCAGGACTAAAAAACCACCATGGAATGGGAATTGTCAGACAATGCTAATTATAGGTGTGGCAAGCAGCTGTAACAACCAACATGGCAATTTCTGCTGTCTCTCTCTCTCTGTTTTGCTATTTAATGCTCTTACACTTTGTTGCCTAATTTTAGAGCAAATGCGCACTAGCAATTCACAACCAGGTAATGCTTGTAACCATCTGGAACAGAGATTATCTTAAAATGGGAAGTAGAGGAAACACTTTTCCATGTGGCCATGACGCTGTCTGTTCCTGACCTCTCTAATGACTGGAATTTAGGGAAAGCAATCATTAGAGGGAGGAGAGGAAGGAAACCCAGGGGGAGAAGCTGGAGCGGGACAGAATGCCAGAGTGTCAGAGCCAGCAGAGTCAGTAGGTGCACAGACAAAAGTAGGACCAAAGATTTAGACTAAGTGAGAACCAGAGTCAGTGTGTGGGTAAAACCAGTTATCAGAGAGCGTAAGGAGCGCTAGGAAGGGAGAAGAGTGCAAAAGATTACTTTGAAGAAGCAAAAATGACAAGAATGGGTAAAAGAATAAATAAGAACTATGATTTGAGGCTAATGAAAACCACTGACAAACATGCATGGTGGTCCAGTCCTGTTCAGAAGAGCTATCTATCCCTGAAATTGTGACAAGGAAGATCAGCTGCTACTTTTGAATTATAATATGTATTGTCTCTGAATAAAATGCAGGTGGGGGAAGTCTATCCACAAAGTATTGGACTGAAATCTATGTTCTTCTTATAAAAAGAAGAAAAATTTGCATTTTTGTAGATTTTTTGGGGTCCTTTAGTACACGAATCCTGCCTAGTGCTTTTACTGTGTTCATCTTACCTGCATCTACTTTCTGCATATGAAATCTGTGAGGAGGTTCTGCAGGATTTTTGGTGAGAAGAGTCTTAAGAGCTCAAAGATGCTTTCTGTAGCAACTCATAAATACCTAACTATGCAAGTTTTAGGATGTGGCAACAGGTACTAATTTAATATAACTTCACTGTTTTTAGTATTAGTCCCATAATCAGAGCAGTATTACCAGACTGACCGGCATGAACTATAAAGACAGGCATAGTTTTGTGTCAACTGTCATTAACAGTTGTTCATTCACTTTAATATCAACCCACTTCCAGATACCATAAAAATAGGTTGCATTACATCTGGATGGAGTAAATAGCACGACAAAAATTTGTGTTGTGTGACAGTCACTCTCAAAACACTGTATAGTTCATCACAATAGTACGGTAAAGCAACATCATGATTTGGAGTGGTTTGAGGAGAGGACAGCAGAGGAGAGAGGAAGGGGAAAGGGAGAGGAGGGGAAGGGAAAAGGAAAAGAAAGGGATATGCTTTAATGATAGTTACATTCCCTTCAGAAGCTACGTTGAATTTTGTAGATAATATTTGGTGTGGCAGAAAATCACCAAGTCTCTCTTGAATATAAACCCCATAAAAGTTCCATTAAAAATGTTCATATTCACAGCAGAACCAGAAAAGAAGTTAAGCAGGACTGTGTGGGACCCCACCCAGGGTAACAGGCACTGGTAGCCTTTGACAGTCTTTAGCTGCCTCAAAAATGATGGGGTTATGCTTAGAACTAGGGAAAACATGCAGTTTAGAACAGAAGTTTGTACCTCTCACTTCATTAGAAAAGGGTAAATTTAGTTGTAGTGGAGAACTATGCATTATAACACTGTTTTTGAAATATGTCAAAAAGGAATGTCTTGGAAATCTGAAAAAGTTCGGAACAATAGAAATCTTGGAGAGGAACAATACCTGATCGGCTTGACTGCAGTGTTACAAGCGCCTTACGCTGGCTGGAGTATAATTGTTCTGCTGTGAGGTTAAACTGCATTTAATACCCTGCTTGCTCTCAGCATTGTTTTTCAGTCCCAGGAAAATCATTTAAATCAACTTTTATGATTTTGGAAAAAAAAATCTGGTATTTAGATTGGCTGAACAAATGGAGATATTTTTAAACTGGCTTCAATAACTCTCTGTAAGATAACAGTTGGCTTTCAACAGATAAAGCTGAGTAATTAGTCAGTCATGACTGACATCGAACTATCTAGCTGAAACCTGTTGTTTAATTAACATTCTTCCCCACATTTGGAACTATCATAAGACAGTAAATAGCTCTGGGTCTTCCTGAAAAAATAACGGCTGAATACCTGTAAAATCTATTATGTAATAATAGAAGTGCTGCTAGCATTACATTAGCAAATTTGGAGAGCTGGCGTTGCCAGTCCTTTCTGGATTTTCTTGGGAACTTTTCAAGTCAGGCATCTCAGGCATCACCAGCTGTAAACTTTACTAGTGATTTTGCTCCCACAGTATGTTGTAGCTTTCATCTCAGTGGATTCGCTGAAATGAATAAGTGCCATTTTGAAGAGATGGGCCTTCTGTTCCTAAAATATTTGAATTTTTGCAGAGTTTTGGACAGATTGTCTACTATGTTTAGGGAGTTCTGACCTTTTTTCCCACTTCAGACTCTTATATAAGGAGCTTGCATTGCTTTCTTAAGCTGTGAAGATGCATCACGTAAGGCACTTCTCTGAAAGCAAAGCCAGTGTCTTTTCTGTGGAGTGTGCTCCTGATTTAACAAAGAACAAGGTGCCTGGTGGCACACTTACCACTTCACCTTTCATGTCTTGAAGTAAGGACAGTATCTTTGGTTGTGATCTAACCAATTTTATGAATTAGCTAGAATGGCATTTCCTAAATGCTTATAAAAACTTCATTTAGGATCATGCAGTTCTGCGTAATATGTTGCTATGATGAATCTAGGTGATTTCCAAAACCAGGGGGTCTGTGTTCCTCATGGTTCCTCCTGGTACAGTCTTGTTGCTACTCCAGACACTAAAGCTGTTGTCTTGGAGCCACCGTCATACTGTTGTTTCTGATAGCTGATCAGCCGTATGTTGCAGGTGTAGAAGATGTGATTTCTCTTATCTCATTTTGGGTAACTGGATTTGTGAGTTTGCTTTGGTCTCATTTTTTTAGTCATTTTGAAACTTTAGAATTATTTAATTGCTTGCAAATCAAATAAAAAACTCACTCTGTTTTAGATACTTAAAAATTAAACATCCAAATCTAAACTGGCCTTCCTGGGCTTTCTTTGCAGTCAAAAGACAGAGTTTGATGTCCAGGGAGCAATCAATCTGACAGTAGTCACAAGCTAGGGCAAGATGACTTGTCTTGAAGAGGTAATCAGTATATTCCTGACTATACATAGAATAGTATGTATATTAGTATAATATTAGTATATTAGTATATTATATATGCATATTTATATTGGTATAATAGTATAGTAATAGGAATGGCCACCCTACACTTTGGTGTCTGAGTTTTAAACTCCTGGATGAGAAAAGATGAATTCTATCCTTCCTGTCACAATTTTTTTTTTTTCGTGGCAGTGCGAATATCTCGATGCTTCCTGTATTTGTTATTTTTCAGTGAGAAAAATACAGATTGCTTGGAAGTTCCAAGCCTTGGTTAAATTCAATACGTATATGGCAACTGTGTATCTGTACAACTGGACTACTCCATCATTCTCTTCAGACTAATCGAAACATGAAAAATCCTTCAAGAAGGATGAAAAGAAAGAGAGATTGTGTTTCCCAAAGTTATGTGCTAAGAAAATATTAAGTTATGGTGGATAAAGTATCTCAGAAATGTGAATAAAATGAGGTATTTGGTTTCTGGAGCAGGCAGTGGAACACAGAGTACAATATGACAAACAACAGAAGTTGATCTATTTGCTGCTGGGAACGTAGGATTTTTCTTCTCTAGTCAGCTGTTTGTTAATTGGTTTTAAGACTTTAAAAATGCAACTTTGGATTGTGTTTTGAACTGTGCTTAACTTCAAATGGCATAGGATGAGAGAGCTGAAACACCTGTAGGTCTGTGAGGCAAACATCTAGCTCACATGCTGGTGATTGCAGCCTTTGTGGAGCAGCCTGGAGTTGGCAGAGTGAAGAGAGAACAGCCCATACCACACTCCTTATCACACTGGAAACAATCTGCTGTTCTGTTTAGTAACCAAAGACCATCAGTTCTTTCCTCCAGGTCTCTGACAAGTGAAATAAAAATCAAGGGGTTGCTGGAGGTCCATTGGCCTTAATAAATCCAAAGTGCAAAAAGGCTGTTGATTCTCTGGTCAGTTTGTGCTTTTGTGGAGATCACTCACTGGGCTGGGATAATTAAAAAAGAGAAATGCTAGCAGGGAATCTTCCCAAGAGGAGAGACAGGATCTGGATCTGCCCCAGATGGCAGGGTTCAGAGATGGTCATCCTAGGGCCAGAATGGGAATGAGAGGCCTCTGTGAGAGGAGGAACAACAAAGGACTCCTGATGGATAAAAACCAGTAGGAGAACAACAAGAGGACTTCACGTTGGAACACAGGGCACCTCTTCGCAAAATAAGGAGCCACTTCACAGCCAGGGAAGAAAGGAGCTAGACCTTCCTGCAGAGAGTTCCTCAGCTTGGAGGTAGTTAACATTACTTGATTGTTCTTCAGGGGGACAGAGAAGGACCTGAAATTGTTGGGAGCACTACAGAAGTGTATGCTGAAAAAGTGGGTATGAGTAGACTGTGGCCAGAGGTGTGATGATGAGTTAGATAGCCATACCTGGGGAGCTGCTCTCCACCTACCTTGTGTATAGTCACAGCAACGCAGCGATGGTAGGGCCTTCATGGCAGGCTGGGAGGGCCAGCCTGCTCCATGAACATGAGCTGGGCTGTAGCGATACCTTAGGGAACCTCTGCCATAAGACTCTCACCATCGCGGGGGGGACAGCCCTGACCACATCCTGTCTCTGAAGTAGAGACGTAAGTAAATTCCTAGGGGACCAGCCCAGATACAAAAACCAGCCCAGCTGTAATAGGTAAACAGTGGACTCCAGCTATTAGCTTACTATTTTTTAACTACATCATCCTTTCCTCTGAGCTAGTAACGAAAACTGTCTCCATGCCTTGTCTTTACAGACTTGGAAAAAAAGGTAAAAGGCACCGCGATAAGGTGAAGTGCTTGTAGAAAAGACTGAAGGACCCTACCAAAAATATAGTAATGTGGAGAAAGTGAGGAAAAGGAGCTGGACCTAGGGAGTTGTTACAGTGAAAGATTGTGGTTTGGTTTTTTTTCCTCTTCATTTTTTGTTACACACAGGAGAAAATTTAATATATGCAAGCTATGTCTGTTGACTGAGTTACTGTGGGTCATGTAAATTCTTTCTTTCACATAATAAATTATTCAAGATTGGGATTTGGAAAGTCCTGGGGATGGTATTTGCCTCTTTCTCCAGTGGCAGAGGCTGGCTATAGGCACTTTAAAATACTGCAAAATTTTTTTGCATTGGACAGTTTGTTCAGAGCAGTGTACTTGTAAGCAGCCCAAATCCAAGTGGGATGCAGTTATACTAAATGAGAATGCTTATACTGATATACCTTATTCTGGTCTGAGAAGAAAAATAAACTTTCCCTGTGTACAGCTCTATGGTGATATACATGGGATCCATTGTCCCAAATTTAGGCAAATATACATTAGTCAAATGTCCTGGGCTTTCTTTTAGTCAATGGGAGAAATAATACCTTCACTATACATATGTAAAATATCTAAGGCAAATCAGAGAAATCACCCTGGAGGTGTCAGTCCCTCTCCGTTGACAGTACAGGGTGCAGAAATGAGATTTAGACATATAACTTTCAAATGTCTACATTGGAATGAGATCAAACTGACCATGTGTATCTGCACTCGAACTTGAATCACTGCAGCCACACTGGTGAAAAATCATGAATTCAACCAGCAGAGTTGTACAGGTATGACTTTTTTCCCCCTAATGTAAACCAAAGCTTGACAGAGCTTTTGTACGCTGTAGGTAGGAACTTTGCTACACTGTAGGAACAGCAGGCTGAATACTTATGTAGGAACAGCAGGCTGAATACTTATGTAGGTAGGTTTGCTAACTGTGTGGTAGAAATATTACTGTGATAAGTATCTGGTTGCTTTTTAGTGCACATCCAAAATACAGCAGCTGATAACATGGTTTGAGCTAGTGGTATAGAATTAGAAGCTACCAAGATAATGCTGCTGATAGTTAAGCTTGCCAAACACATTCCTCTATAAAAGCAGTAGTGCGTTTCATCCCACTGTAAGTACAGTTGTTTCTTGACTTGGGTGAAAATAGTTTTGATTTTTATGGAGTCCAGAATAGTGAATTTAGACAAAATCCACAAGCTTTCCAGGAGAACCTCTCTTCACCTCTACCACCCCAAATAGTGAAGAGGTGGTTCACAAGAACAGTGTTCATCATGGATTAACTTCCCGTGGCTTTGGGAAAAGCTTAGGCTTGATTTTGGGGAGGTATGTCCATTCCTTGTTTTTGGCAGGGGCTTTCTTATAGAAAGCTGTTCAGAGTGCACTCAGGCTTTAGAGGTGGCCTTCACTTGGTGGAAAAAGAGCAGTGTGGATCTCATGGAGTTTGTCTACAGTGCAGGCAGTGCAGAGGGCATCGGAGACCTGTGTGTTGAGGCAGGTATACATGGCAGCCTTCACCTATAACACAAGGTGCTCGCTGGGAGGAAGAGTTTTTCACACTGCATGGAGAATGTACTGTACCGTTCTGAGCTGGTGCTCTGGGCAGAGACCCCAGGGAGCCTGCACTTTGGAAAAGATGATCTAAGTGAATGGCCCCTTCACCTTTGATGGTAATAATTAGAAATACTGTTTGAGATACATATCTAAATATGTTCTAAGAATTATTTCTTTATCAGTAATCTAAAATTTTAAAATGAGCTCTACAGCTTGGTGAAAACTGCATTGTAGTTTTAACCCTGAAGTGAATGACATCCCAAAATTAGCAGTATTAACAACCTTGTACCTGTATATCAACACTTTACATCCTCCTACTCTTAGTCCAGTTTATAAATGGTTACTTGCCTGGCTCAATATGAACATTATTTGTATCTGCAATCAGTTACTGAGGTCTTAGCACATGGATGGGTTACAGGGGCTTGAAAAGATCCCTCTGAGCCAGTAAAGCTCAGAAGAGCTTTTCTACCTGTTGGTACTCGTCCAGGTGTGCAAACTTAGCCCACTGCAGTTGTAAGGTGATGTGACTTAGCTTAAGCCTCCATGAAAAATATTTGAGATGTATTATGTCATATTTGGCATAGTCTGAGAGCATGCCCATGGATAGCTGGCATAGTTAATTTGACAGGCTGTAACTGTTTAAGGTGCCATAATTTGATCATATGACTGAGACCAAAACATTTAGCCTGACATAGGCCTAGGCTGACACCCAGTAGCATTTGGGATAGGGTCAGCATACTCTTGCTTGAAATGGCAGAGAAGATCCCTTCCCACATGCATGCACAGTTTTTCTGGTCCCCTTCATTTCTGGGTGTGTGTATGTGGTCATCACAACATACACTGCCCCTTGCATGTCCATGTGACTGCATCCCAAGGGAGCTCTGCTCTCAGCTTGGACAACATGGGGAGCTTCCCAGGGAGCACTGGTACACAACAGGTAGACAGGAAGGAGTCCTGGCTGTGGCTGAGGTGGCAGAAAGTTGGCATGTGGACAAAAAATTAATTATGTTGTTGCCTGTAACTTTGTAGAGTGATTATTCCTTTAAAGATGTACACAGTCATGGCTAAGCACCATTATGAAGGATGAATCTCATTATTTAATTTCTTTTAAGGTTTCTTGAAAGGTCTAAATGGGAGCACCTGCTGGACCACATGGTGATGCCCTCCCACTCTGCCTATAGAAGCACTATAGAAAATAGAGTTTACGAAGGAAAAAAAGGATGAGAAAGCAATCTGTACACTTTTCTTCCCTTGCAAGCTGGATGCCAACGAGTGGCCCTGAGTCTTGATACACCCCAGGTCAAGACAAGACATGCCAGGTATGCATGCGCCTGAGATTTGCAAAACACTGCTGGTTCCCACAGTATAGACACAGCTTGAGAGAATTTTCTGAGCAGATTGCTGAGGTAGCACAAGGGCCAGAAGTAGCATAGGTATCTAGACTGAATAGGAACAATCAAGGGCTGGGGAAATAAAAATTATTTTACAGTGAGTGTATTGTAATAGCAGAAACTCCATCAGTTTTTTCCTTTTATCAACTTGGATCAAGCTGTCTGGAAGTGTTTCACGTCTTTTGTTGCATCACATGAATGCTCTGCTCAACTCTTGCTCACTGGGTTTGTGTTGAACTCACTAGGATCTGATGCAGAACTTTTTAAAAAATATACAGACCCTGAAATATAGTGGAAGCTGTGTTTCTAAATTCTCAGCAAAAGGCTGGGCTCATTTATGCCTTTTTCCAAGGTGGTGTGCAAATATACAAGTTTACTGACAACTAGCATGGTTAGGTTTTTAATGAACACTTAGTTCTTGCTTGTCAAGAACAGAGAGACTTAAATATGTTTACAGATCAGGCTGCTGGTGACCTCCAGTTTCCGTTTTGTAATGTTTAAGATGCAGTTTCAATGTTTTGAATTTTTGCTTAACAGGCTGAGAGCCGCACCAAAAGTCTTTTTAAAATAGTATTCATAGCTTAAATGTTAATTTGAGTTTCTGTTGGGGAAATTGAGATTTAAATGCTGCTGATATAGCTTTACATGGAGCAAAGTCAGAATTAGGACAATGTGAAATATGTCCTGGTGTTGCATCAAAGTGAAAATATGGAGTGCTACCAAACCTTGACTTGTGTGGGGCACTACAGAAGAGTGTTGTGTAGTATCCATGGAGTAAGACTGTTACCTTGCGAGGCAGAAGACAACTGAATAAAACCCACACCAACCCATGTTAGCTATTTCCTGTTAGGAAACACTAGATATTGTTTTTCATAGCCATACTTTATGAAGCACATGTTATGATAATTGTCAACTGCTGTGATACTTCTTCTTATTTGGTAAATCTTGTACATGTGGATGAGGTATTATTTTTCCATGGATATGTTTACATGAATTGCAGCCAGTGCCTCTACCTAGAAAACTATGGCAATGTAATGCAATGTTATGTAAGTTTTGTTTTGGTTCTTATATGCTGGACGTCACAGGGTTTGATGTGTTCCAGAAGTGCATTAAGTGACAGGATTGTCATCTGCTACATATGTTTTTCTCTCTCCCATTCTTTCCAAAAGTGACTTTTGTCCTTTTTATATTTTCCGTGTCTTTTAAAATAGTTATTACATTATCTGTATATGGATCTGTATGTATATATGTGACTCACATTCAGAGTAGAAGATAGTGAGCTTTGTGCGGGGGATAATTCCAGTGGGAACTCATCCAAAAGTCTGATACTGGCCTGAGAAAGCTGTTTTCTGCAGAGCTTTTATCTGGAGATGGATAATGACACTGCACCTGCACGATGAAGCTGCTGTCTATTTTTCCTCATCTGATGTCTCTCTGTAGGTGACCTTTCACGTAAGTGTCCCGGGTCCCAAACTTCTGAATCCCTTAGGAAAAAGGATGCAACACTGAAAGTAACTGTAGGTTAAATTCAGGTCTTAGACCTGCACCCATTCAGGAGTGGTTCTCACAGCAGATTTATCTTGTCCTTGCACATTTGCAGTGCTGATTCTCTGTAACATACAGTGGTGAGTGGGACAGCAGGACCCAGGTTAGAGTGCTCCCAGGAGGACCCCACATTGGAAGCAGTGTTGCTGTGGGACATTCCTCCCCTTCTTTCTTTTATTCTTTCCAGCTTTTTTAGGCTGAAGTCTAACACTTAAGTCTTCAAATTTGGTGTTAAAGCTGAAGCAGTGGCTGATAATGTATCACACAAGTGATTATTAGGGTAGCGCAAGCCCTTTTGACCAAGCATTACTGCTGCATAGTTTCTTGTCTTTGGGATTTTTCCCCAGCTGGATATTGCTTTTGAACTGAAATGATCTGCATGTCTCTTAGGAGCTGAGCTGTCTGGAAAACATTTTGATCAAATTCCAACACAGTTTTTCCAAGTGTGTTTCTTTTGCCTTTTGCTAGCTACTTCCTGATGCTGTTTATCCAAAACACCACCTGCTGTCAAGGGCAATGCTGGCCATTTGAAACGTCTCCATGTCCATGAAGCAGCTGTACCTATTAGGCTTAACTTCTGCAATGAATTACTAAGTGTATGTAATTTAAAACCCACTCTTCTTCTCTGCCCTCCTACCACCACCAGTCATCTCATTTCATCTGCAAGCAGTGATGGAATTAGGTTGCCAAGAACCTGGAAGGTTTGCTTTCTCTGTACCAAATTTAACATAATATATGCATGGCTTATGCAAGAAGAAGGACAGTTTTTCTGTTTTCCTACCATATCATATAACCCTGGAATCTGTTCTATTCATTAATAGCAACATTAACTATTAATTTCAGTTTATTTGGAGAAGAAGAAAAAAAAGGGAAATGAAAACTAAGCTTGGGCGGTGTGCAATAGGAAGATACAGTTCTCTAATAAATATTTTAAAATTCCAAGAGAGTCAAACCTGGGACTGACAACACAAGAAAACACACAAGATTTACATATGGTGTAGATGTCCAAGAAGTCTGAATCAAAGTGAAACTGAGAATATAGTTTTGCATTGTAAGGGTCTCTGCTATATTTGGATCAAGCAAAGATGGAAGGAAAGAGAAACTGAATTATTTGAAAGTACAAGAAAGTACAAGTGGACTCCAACTTCATACTAATTCCTGAAATGATTCTTTTTTTTCCTCTCTCTCTCTCGTTGTTGTTGTTCAGGAGATCCTCAAGTACCATGGAATAATGGAAGAGTGTCAGTAGTGGATTTGAACATAAGCTGCCAGCAAGCTGGTTGAATGCTGTGATTGTCACATCCACTGAATGTTCTGGAGCTTTCCTGACAAGGTTTTAATTTTCTGCCAGTGCAGACTGGTTTTATTTTGAAATTTTGCAACATTAGAAAATATTTAGCTTCTAAGCTGTATCAGTAACCAAAAGGATTTGTGAGGACTAACGTAACCATTTGTTCCAAACAACCTACATAGCTCTTTTGTTCTCCTTTTGGCAAGTATCCATGAACACATGTAAGTTTTAGAAAGCCTTGAAGTGGTCATTACAGGTGTATTTGATCAATGGATTGCATGGACTACTCAGCATCTGTATGTGATGAGATCTTTTCAGTACAGACGGCCCAATCACTGTAAGGTTAACAGTTTGACCCTCCAAAGAATCCTGATACTGACTTAAAAATCACAAGAGTTGGAAATTTAGGGGACAGCATTTTTAAGTTTTATTTTATAACTTACATTGTTACTGTCTTCTGATCAAATACACCCATCTTTATAAACCAGTTTTTCCCCTTCTGTCCTTCTCTCCATGTTCCTATCTCTCTTGTCGACCAAGTTTGTGAAACTCCTTTTTGCAGAATTCTGTTAGAACAGAGTGTTGGGTCTTGGAATATTTCTTAACAACTCGTAATGGAGAGGTTAAGTATTGAATTCAGTGAGGCTATTTCAAGAAGGTTTCTATATCATTTGAACAGCTCCAAGACTTGCTTACCTGGCTGCAACAAAATAGTTGATTTTTAATATTTTCTGGGGTTACCACTAGATATTACATCTGGAGTCAAAGTCTGTGACACTTGCTTAGATCTGTGAAAATCTCTGAACCTTATTTAAGTAAAAACTTAACCAAAATATACATTGCATACTTGGCAGTGGAGCGATGCCACAGTTAGATGACAGAGCTGCCCTATGAAAAGGGACTCACCATGCGTTCCCAAGGGACACATCTTATTAAAATAAAATACAAGGAAAACAAGAACATATCAAGAATAGTGGTCTGTGTATTTCAAAGGCAACAAGGTATGCCAAGAAAAACATTGTAGTCATGCCTCCAGCTTAAAACAACATTTGAGAAGCGTTTTAAAAGCTTTCTACTTCAGTTTCAGTTTGGTGCCAGTGTGGGTTTTCAGGCTTACAGGACCATTTTTTTCTAATCTGGACACAACATATAGAAAATACAGAATTAACAAAAAGCATTCCTAATGTTGGAAGCCATTTGTTATTCAGTCTGAAAAGAGATAAAAAAATAGGATGTCCTGGAAGAGAGAGAAAGAAGAATGTCCTAGAAAATAGCTTCAAAACCCAGAATATCTACAATGGATGCATTTATGTACAGTAACAGATAATGTATTTATCAAACTAGTATTGGTTGAAAACCCAAAAAAGAAATTAGTCTTTCTTGCAATAACAATAGCTAAACGTTAAGCTGGTGATCAAAAGCCTTGTTTTAGTTACCTGACATTATGCATACCAGTCTTAGCTGCAGTGGAACATCCACTGTCTCTTTAATAACATTACACAGCAGCTTCTGCTGGCTACATACTATGTAAAATATGTTCTACTGAATATTGTTCCTTGGAGCAATTATTAGCAGAATAGGAATGGCACAGAGTTGGAAAAAAATGGAAATAAATGTTTTTTCAGACCACATTGCTATGGATTATCAGTGAAAAGTGCGTGAACAGTAAGGGAATGGAGAGTAAAAGGGACAGGAGTAATGCTATCCGGCTTTAGGTGACATCTGGCAGAAGGTGACATCCAGAGAACGTAGCTGGCTTGGACAGGAATGAACTACAAACCAGCCAAACTACGTAGTGCTCAGAAAGGAATGTAAAGGCTTGTGTTTCTGATCAGTCCTGTCTTACCATCTGTCCCTGCTCTAAAGAGCATAGCAACCCTTAGTGCCTCTGCATGGTTGCCTGCTTAGGCCATTACCTGAGCATCTGTTTTGTTTTGCTGGATTTCAGTATTCCCACCAATGAGGGGGAGTACAGAGCTCCAGAGAGTGAATCTGTATAAACTGAAAGAGTAACCTAACCCAGCTGTAAAGAGGAGGGGAAGGAGGGATGCTGTGCTCTTATTGCTCCTGTGCAATGTGCTGTCCACCCTGGCCCTCTTGACCTCTCCAGTTTTCTTCTCTTTCCCCTTTGGCTGCATTTATCTTGTGGCAGCAGATTTTGGTTCTTTAGCTGTCTGCGTGTGATAGTTCAAGCTACAAAACTGGACATCATTCTATGCAATTGGTTCCGTATACTTCCAAAGATCAGAGGAACATGCTTCTGAGTTTTAGATAGTGACACTTGTGAAAGGCTGGGAGACATGGGTTAGAGCTGCCTGTTCAGCCCCCGTGGAGCAGGAAGCCTAGGACACTCCAGACCAGCCAGCTGCAATAGAATCAAACTAGCTTGTCCTACCTCCACCAGGGTTTTTTAATGGGCTGGATAAAACAACCAGACCAAACTTTAGAAGGGGGCAGAAATGGCATTTCTATAAGAAGTTCTGTAACCAAATGAAAACTTTCTGAAAAATAATGAGTTAAGCACATTTCTGGAAATTATTTAGCTCTTAAAAAAATGACATCACATTTTTTCTTCCTTTCTCTGGAAGGAGTCTGAAGTTTTTTAAGCTGTCTGGTGGGAGGCAGTGAAAGCCTAAGCTCCCGTAGGCTGCTATGTCAGGGAAAACTGTAACTACCCTTTAAAGATGTATTTCATCCTACCTTTCATATTACTAGGCTGTTTTCTGCACTGGGTATTTGTAAGTTACATTGATCTTCAGAAAACAAAAAAACCAAACAACCCCAAAGTAAAACAGCTGAGTTAATTTCAAAACCTTTTGTTTGAGAAATAATGTGTGAATAATATAAAGACTGTCCGATTAACGCAGTATCAGATAGGGGAAGGAAAGCACATTTCCTCAGCATTAGATACTTGAGACAGGCATTCATGATGTCTTACCCAGCCTAGCCGTTGAATCCTGTGGCCTCAGTCACCACATCAGCCAGAAAGGCTGCCCAGGCTTCTGCTGCAGCGGAGAGCAAGACCCCTGGACAAAGCAACTGAAAACACCTGAGTTAAGAGTCCTGATCAGCCAGCAAAGGAACCTCTCCCTCTCTGCTGGGTATAGTGAGAATTGCTTGCTTGGGAGGTGCCTAAAATTGGGTGTTGCCAATTATCCTTTCTATATACATTTTTAAACAACTAATAAATTACCTCAAGTCTTCTATGAAATATCATAGAGATACTTACTTTCTGCTGGTTTCATTTCCCAGGAGTATATTTTTATTTCTTTCATTCTCCTAAATTGTCCTTACCCAGTTTTCACGTCCCACTCCTTGCACCATTATGTTATGATCATCAGAACAACACTTCATGATTTGGCCTTATCATAGGCAAATCAAAACTGATGTATGGTGGGAAATAGTGCTTACTAAATTTAAACATCAAGGCAAACTGTTATTTACATGCAAGACAGCTTTATTGTTATGATCATTTATTTATTGCGCTTCTAGTGTACTGGGAGCTCTGCAGCACATGTTGCTAGGTGTGCTCTCTGCCCCTTGAATACTGATATTTTGGAATTTTCCTGAGAATGAAAGGCTGGTTGATCTACTCTTGAAGCTTGACAGATTATATTCTTATTTATCTTCTTAAAATGAGAAAACAAAATGTAATCACCATTCTTTCTGAGCATCTGGAAAAATGTGTGTAGCAGATGTAAGCAGTTGCAATTCCTTTCCTCTGTTAATCACACTAGGTAGGAATATTTACAGGGTTTATGATCTGATTGCCTTCTTACTGCAATGTAATTCACCACCACAGTCAGGGATAAATACTGCAGGGAAGGTACCATGAAAGGTAAAGTATACATTCTTCTTCAAGGTGGTGCATTTAGTTGTTTAATAAACCTGGCTCACAGCTTCCAACAGCTATAGCCAGCCATTAATAATGTAATTTATGTCAGTCCATAGGGGCCTGGCAGCAGTGCAATTAGGACACCTGGCTGCAGAGCCAGAGTCATGAGCATGGGCTGTGTTCCATATGTGTGCTGACAGTGCTTCCCAAGAGATCCTGCTTTAAATGAAGGCTTAGTCACTCAGGCTGGTAAGTGGAAGGTGGGCAGGGGTGATGCTAACAGGCTCATGTCCATCCTTGCTTTTTTCTGCAGAAGTGGGCATGCTTTTAACTGTATTTATCCGGGTCTCATCCCAAGGCTCAGGGGGATGGTGGATGTGTTGTACATGCATATCACTGCCCTCTTATGGATGGAGTCAGTGGTGAGCGGGAATATATTCCGTCTCCCACAGCAAGGTGCATGGTATGTATGCTTCAGATTTAGAAGACTTCTGTGCATCAAATAGTGGCAGCCTTAGCTTTCACAGCAGTAAGATGTAAGACCAATATGTGCTGTTGCCCTGCATTCTAGAGGGGACACAAGCACGCCAAATCACACAATTGCTACACATTTATTATAACACATTGGTTATAATTTAGTGGCACACTAAGCCAAATCTAAAAACAATTATTAATTTGCCCCAGGTTATTCTGTGGGCCCCACTGGATGCAAGGGCATCCAGTCAAGAAATAATGTCTTTACTACGTACTGCTGCAGAGACCCAAAGCTTTGCCTTGCTGAAGATGGCCACCTGGTACCCCCTTATTCAAATGCACAGGCTGCCCTTGAAGCACGTTGTGAAAGAAAATAGATTAGGAAAATGGTATTATTTGCAAGCCAACTGAATAGCACTATCAAATCTGGTGGGGTAACGCTGTGCAGTCAATTGAAACCAAGACTTAATAATTTCTGTGTTAAGGAAGGGAGAAAGAGAGAGAGTGTATTCTTCTTAGCTGGCAGTAAACTTCCCTTTCTGTATTTTTGGGCTGCTACAGTTTCAGTCTTTTTTCAAAAAGTAATATCAAGCTCCAGCTCCATTATACTGTTTGTGATCTTTTTGTCAATCTCTTGGAGCCTCTTGGAGCTCTGGTGTCTGTGCTGGATCAGACCTTGATCACCACTTCTTGCAGTAAGCAGCTGCTGTTTTTCTCTGTACCTGCGTGCTGCTAGCTAAGGTGCCCGTTAGTCAAGGGCAGCTACATGCTATAGCTCCCAGTGTAGTGAATTACTGATGCTAAAGAGAGGAGATCCTGCTGCTCTCCCCTGCTCTGTTCCTCCCTCTTCAAGCTACATACTTCTGGCTGTCCTCTCTACTGTCTCTAGTACTTGTCTAACTGTACAGTGACCTGACTCAACTTGGCAGCACTAAAATAACCTCAGAACAAACCAAAGAATAGCTTTTTTTGCAGCTTAGTAAGTTGAATTGACTTTATTGTACAGCCAGAGCATCGGAAGTTATATGAGAGAGGAGCTGAGGCTGTGTGGTTGGGAATGGGGATACAGGCAAGGAAAAGGGAGAAGGAAAGTGGAGGAGCAGGACCATTGCATCTTAAGGCAACCAGCTGTTAAATCTCATCTGCTACACATCTGGCTATACTCATAGCATCTCAGCACCTCTCTCTCTCCTTCTCTCTCCCCCAGCTTCCTTATGCCATGCCCATGGAGTAACAGCGATCTGCTATTGCCATTTTACAGGAGAAGGCACAGAGACAGCCAGAGGGTCTCCTGGTGCTATGCAGGTTAGCTGAGGCATGGCAAGGAATTAGAGTCAGGTGTCACAAACCAGGGGTGAGTGTCTGAACCGCTGGCCGCTCCTTCTTACCAGAAGGTGCAACTAATCTTTCTTCCTCCCTCTTTATTCCTGCTCTTACATGGTAACTGTACTTCTGCTTATGAGCGTACAGGGGTATTTTAATACTGCACTGCAAAGGCAGAGGTTTGGTATCCTTCTTCTGTCCTTTTAGCCATGAACTATG
Source organism: Elanus axillaris (assembly GCA_026212715.1). Taxonomy (NCBI): domain Eukaryota; kingdom Metazoa; phylum Chordata; class Aves; order Accipitriformes; family Accipitridae; genus Elanus; species Elanus axillaris. Next base: position 12,448,165 of record JANZLQ010000065.1, on the reverse strand, counting down.
GCAAATAATCTGCTAGTTAGGGATTAAGTTAGCTGACTAGTTAGCTGCCAGAATCTTCTAATTTCTAAGCTAAATGTGCTAGCACTTGAATTTCAAAGTGCAAAACCATGTTCAGCATATCATATCCAGGAGTGCTTCTAATTAGAGTTTTTATTAAATTTTTCTTTGTAATCAGGATTAGTAACATGAAAATACATGATGCCTTTTGATAGCCTCAAGCTAACATGCACCAAAGATTAGCTTGTTTCTACATAATGATCATGTGACAGTCACTGTGCAGACTGTACATGACACTCAGAGATATGTTTAAAAGCAGTGTAATCAGTTTTCAGTCTAGTCTTTCACTTTGCATGCATTTAGAGGAAGTCAGACAGAAATATTCTACTCACAGGTCTTGCTGAGATCTCTTTACGCACTTGTAAAATCTTTCAGTAGCATGGTACAAAAGCAGAAAACAGCTCATACAGCAACTTGAACATAAAGTAATGCACTGGAGCTGAAAGCTTCTGAATGATGACATACTGATTGCATTTCATATTAGTCCCAAATATTTTTTTTTTTATTGATGGCATTTTACTCAGTGAATGTAACCTCTTCCGCTTGTGGAGTTTGTGGAAACAGACTGCGCTTTCCTTGTTCGTATTCCGTGAGTATGTTTGCAGTATGGAATACTTGGTATCCACAATAAAAGTAGCGCTATTTAGCTGTGATTAGTTACTTAAGTCATTTGTTATTATTTCCATTACCTAATTGGGTGAGAAGAATTTATAATTAGCAGGGTGAGTTTGGCTTTCTGAATAAGGCAGTAATTTGCGGGATGTGATTTAGCAGGGAAGTAGAATTAGGACATTTTCCCTTTTCTTAATTATACAGATCTTGTCCATAGAATCAGTCCCAGAAAATTAAGTTACTGTTAGTACTTTAGGAAGGGAACGCACTAATTTTAAATACTGTATGCTATTTAAAAAGGAACGCAACTGTGCTTTTGATAGTAACTGTGAGAAATACTGTCAGTACAGAGTTTGGTTTATGTCAGTCTCTATACAACATGTGTATTGTGTCTGTTACGTACATAGATATCTTTGATCTGTGGGCTGTGGCTCTCCTAGCCACCCTTCAGTTTGAACCTGTAATCAGTGATATAGCTATAGGCAGAGGCTAAAGGTTTGGTACAGGGTCTAGTTAAAGCCACTCCTTGCTGTTAAGGCAGCTTTTCTGTACTGCTTACGTTGTACATGTGCTCAAGTGAATTAGGAATTTTGACAGATAGGAGCCAGGAGCTTATTTCTACTTCCACATTTGGTAGGACTAGAAGTCTTTATAGGGATACATTTAATGTTAATGTCAGGGTAACGATGAGAGTCAGGACTGGTTAGAGACCTCAGCTTCTGCTGAACCTATATGGGAATGTTATACTCTGGTTAGAGCATCATCGTAAAATCTGGGCAGATCAGTGTCAATCATGTAGTTTGAAAAATAAGCTCAAGCTTTAGTATTGGGTTGATTTTAGTAAGCATAGTCTCTGGCAACTCAAGTTTTAGTTCAAACTGTATTTGTCTTTCAAATTGCATTTTGAACTTTTGCCAGCAGAAACGAGAGTCAGATTGGACTCAAAAGTGACAGGGCGGTGCGTCCAGCCTCTCACTGATCGGTGATGAGTATGAGCATTTGAGTAGTGCTTGCAGGGCAGTCTTGACCTCTGATGGGCTTATACAGAAATGGTAAATTAGGTGTTGGGGTGAATTACCTTCAGGGGCTGCTTGTTACTCTTCATGGACTGCACAGAGAGACTAGTGTGATCTGGCTTCCAACTCAGATGTCTGCATTAAATACCTACTGCTAGCTGGGATGAATCAGGTCTTTTTTGCATGTTGGCAGTAGCACTAATGAGGATCAATTGCTTAAATTTTCAGCACATCAGTAGCAATCTAGTACTACTCTGGAATTTACTCAGATTATTTTGATCAGTGGTTGCTCTTCTTGTCAGTTATTTTGAATAACATTTTGAATCTTTTTGACAACTGTGGAAACACTGTGAAAATGGGGAAGCTGGAGCCAAGGTAGGTGAGTTCATTCCAGCTTTGTTCAGGCTTGAACTAAGTTTGAAGAAAGTGCCTTTCCACAAGATGTTGGGTGGAGGCACCCCAGGTTCTCTAGCTCAGCCAGTCTGGCTATTTCCTTTGGAAAGTTTTATTTCTTTTATACTTCTGTTCAGGCCAATTTTATGCTTGCCTCTCCTTTCTAACAGATGTACAGATTCACCTGGTTCGTATACATTTGGTAGATTTCCAAAAAGTTCAGTGGGTGTGAAATAGTCAATAATCGATACCTATCATGCCTTTCATCTTTCAGCCACCTCTCCCTTGTACAGAAGAGGAAATTGTAGTTGTGAAGGGGCTTGAACAGGAATTGAATCTTGCTTCTCTGTGGGTTGGGCTTGGCACAGAATTCATTAATCTGCAGCTTTGGCTCAGGCAGGCATTTTCCTCACTCTTTCCTCCTCCTTTCCCTTCCTCCTCTTGGCTGCTTGTCCTTGTCTGGCTCTCCCTCCACCATGCTAGCACAGTTGTGAGTAGGACTGCAGAGTAAGTTGGAGTGGGGAGCCATTCCAGCTAAAAAAATTATTATTACATTGGAGGTACAGATTATATTTCAGCTGAATCACTTCCTTAGGAGACTACATAAATGTTTGTGCTAGGAGGGCACTGCAAGAACCAGGATTGGAGGTGAAGTAGGAATGGCTTCAGCTGGTTAAAGCATCAGGGCTGCCAAAGCCTCGGTCCCAGAAAAGTGCTCTGAGACCAAGAGCAAACCTGATCAAGTGACTTGATACAGTGCTGGCAATGGACCTGCTTTGATTAGGGGATTAGACTAGGTGAGCTCCAGAGGTTCCTTCCAACCTCAGTTATTCTGTGGTTCTATGATTGAAACTTGAATCCTGTTTCAGGCATCCTTTGACTCTGTCATGCTGTTGCACACATTTCTTCAAGAGCTTGAATACAAAGCTAAGATCAATACTGTTCAACAGTGATAGAGGCCCTCTGACGATCTGGTATGCTCAACATAGTAAAAGCCAGACTGCATCCACCCAATTTTTATTTAGTAAGAAGAATGCTATTGCAACTTTTCTTTATTCTTTTCTGCTTTGTCCTAAATAGGAATTGCAAACGTGGCACTGCATAAAGACTATTGTATTTTGATTTGTTACAGCTTAATTGTAAATTATGTGAAAGCTGAAAGGATGACGTCTAGGTAGAAACACTAGACAACCCCATCCCCGCACCACTGTCAAACTCTCTGTGATACCCATGCTACTGAGCCTGTTCTTCCATAGCCAGTGACAAAGCAGGCAGTGCCTTCTGTGATGCAGGACTATCCTGAAAGCCATCTATCATCTCTCGGCATCAGGGCCACCATGTGTTGGTAGTAGATTGCTTAGCTATGTTGAATATATACCTCTGTTTCCTTCTTCCCTGCCGTGATGCTGGTGTTGAGGGCAATGTTCCCTGCCAGGTGCCTGGCCTCATGCGCAAAATGCAGAGGGAGCGAAAGACAAGGTAGCCCCCACTCTAGCTGCAGTAATGCAGATACTGAAGAGTGCTGAAGTCTGCAGTTCCCACCCATCTGAGGTGACCCCCTTGGTATTCCAGCTCTGTCACCCCTGCTACTTTTCAATGAGGTAATGTTGAAAAAGACCACAGCATACTGTACAAAGAGATCCATGGCCAAAGAGAGTGCTGTGTCCAGCGCTCAGTGATGTAGCTCTCTTTATCAGCAGCCTGCACAATTTCAATTTAAAAAAAATTAAATTTTTAATATGCATGAAAGTGTAAGTGGGAGACCTAATTCTAAAGTTTTGCTATGTTTAAGTGAGAATTAACTCCCACTATGCAAATGAAACCAGAATAAACAGTTCCAAGCTGATACAAATGTATCCAAGCGTGTATTTGTAAGAAATGGTGCAAGCAAATACAGCTCCACTTGTTTGACATCTAGAATGGGATTCATTGATGGATTCAATGGTGACGAATAAATACTTTGCAATGCATGAGTCATCCCATTCTAAGGTAGATACATAAATTAATTCAGATGAGTTGTGCTCCAGAAGAGCTTCTCCACAGTAAAAAGGTTGTCTAGACAAGTAGCTCAGTTTTGCGTGTTTACATTAAAGGCATCAAAAGTTTTAGTGAGATGAATCTCCTCCCTGCTTTACTACAGGCC
>JANZLQ010000065.1:12415551-12443844 GCA_026212715.1 Elanus axillaris | reverse complement strand
AGGCCTCACTTGTGTCCAGGTTTAACATGGGGATCTGAGAGCCTCATCCTATTACTAATGTGGACATGTTTAACTCTTATCTGGATCTGATCTGTACTGAAGAGAGGGGCTTGTGGTGAGGAAGGAAAGAAGCATACCGACATGCAGAGCCATGGCCAGAGCCAGGCCAAGGGGGACATCAACTACCCAGGGGCTTCATGGAGGGTGTCACAACTTGGGGAGCACCCAGCCAGGGTGATGTGTAAGGGCATGCTGGTAGCTGTTGCTGCCCAGACACGGGGCCTGCAGGTCCCCTGTGGCAACTAGAAGGAGTGTGAAAGGCAGGAAAAAGCACCGCAGTGGGATGGTCTGGGTGAGGGATGCTCCCAAATCTTCTTGTGACAGCTCTGCCTGCATTTCTTGCCTGCCAGCAAGCACTGCGTGTTACACAGGAAGAGCCACGTAAGTTGCATTCCTTACAAGCCGACAGCAAATTATTACCTGCAGCATGTGAGGGATATTTTAGAGAAACTGTACTTCAGACAAGTATAGTGGAGGGTCAGGACTTCGTGGGCAGCTCATTCCCTGGTGGCAGACCTGATCCCAGCCGAGATCTCAAGCCAGACGGCTCTTTTCTCCATGCCAACACAGCTGTTCATATCACCATGTGAAAGACTGGACTGGGAAACTGATGCCACTGAAATATAGTGTGTTCTTTATTATTTTGCTGTGTGATTTTCTGCCTTATGTGGCTCTGCTGCCGGATGTCTGTGGTGAAGTTCACACAGCAACCCTTGCTCAGAGCTGCTTTTTAAAGGCTCACATAGTTTATGGCATGGTTTCTCAGATTTCTGTTTACGTCCTGTCAAGCAGCTCTTGCTGGTGACACCAGTCTTTACATATGTCCCTGGCTACCCTTCGGCTGGTCCTCGGAGAAGATCCTACCTAACGGCCAGCCCCTGTCTCCTTTGAGTGTGGTGGGTCAGGCTGTAGTCACAGCACCTTTACTTGTTGTCAGTGACCTCACTGGTGAGACAAATCAATCCTGAAGGAGGGCTTGCTCTTTTAAAGGAAGTCGTCAAGCCTTTGCACATTACAGGTTGGCATGATAGGTATTGGTTATTTGAACCAGAGAGGGCAAAATCCCTTGGGCCTGTTGCCCAGACTTTATGAGTTTATTTGGGGATTGCTGACAGCTTGCTGTCCCCAGCTCTGTGCCTCACCCTGGACGTGCAAGGTGCCTCTGAGTCAGCTGCTGCATCACCTCGGTTTACATCATGGTTACGGTCTGTGGTATAATAGGGCTGATTCATGTTGATTCATCAGCAGCTCAAATGTCCATACGGTCTGTACTAGGCAGAAAGCTGGGGCATTATTTTTACCCTTTCGTCCTGTCTATCTAAGGCATTCCTATTCTTCACCACAGCCCTTAGCCAGGCTTGAATATGGGTAGATTTGCTCTTCTGCAAAGCTTTAGTGGAAATTCTTCCTACTTCCCCCAGCACCCTTCTTTCAATGGGCTTTCTTTGGTCTTCACTTCAGTTGCAGAAACATAGTGTCTGATGTGTCCTCGCTGTGCTGCCAACCTGTGCATGTCTGCAGGGTGCTGTCCCCTTCAGTTCTTGATGGCCCATTGAGGCAAATACTTGAGAATTTTCCTTCCCCTGCCTTTCTTTTCCCCTCACTCAACAGGGTACTAACCTGTTCTTGTCCCTTTGAACCACTCCTGCAGAACTGGAGAACACTATGACATAACATTAAAAATACTGCAAAATGTTCCTGCATTTTCTACACAGCAGCTGCAGGCAAAGCTCACGAAATGCTGTGTTATTATGTACCACAGGGAAAAATATTGCCTGTTGTACGCTAGCTGCTTCCTTGCTACCAAGAAAGCTCCTTTCTGACCCACTGGTGTTCTCTGCAGGGTGCAGATACCCTAACGTCCCCCCACCGCTTTCCTGCTTCACCCTATGCTCAGCCTTTCATTCCCATCCCCGCTTCATCCCTCCGGCTCTGCCTCTGTGACTGCATGCCAGGCAGCGGACTGAACCCTATCTACTGAAATGAGCAAAGCTGAAAGGAACTTTATTTCTGAGGGTTAGTTTTACTCCTGATGGCTGCAGTGATACAGTCAGCAGCATGGCCCCGTCGTGCAGTTATCTGGCAGTGCCTGGCAGAGAAAGAGGCTCTCACCGGACAGGAATCTCTCTGGTGACTTTGCCTTGCAGAAGATAAAGTTTTGTGCAACTGCTCCTGCCTAACAGGGGCTTGTCAAAGGGGCTTCAGTGTAATAAGAGTGGAGGATCCAGAGGATCTTCTCAGCGAGGCCTTAAGGAGCTGGTGGGGCAGGGTGAGAAGAACAGGAAGAAAGATGGAAATGAAGGTATGAAAAACTCAGTGGGCCCAGACAAGACTGGGAGTGCTGTCAGAATGGAGATAGGGTTAGAGAAGGCTTTACGGGGAGAGAGTGAGCTGAGCATCAAATCAAGGAGAGGGGTATTGAAGGGAGGTGTCATGTCTTTTACTAGACAGATATAGCTAGGAAAAGCTCAGACACACTTCTAAGCACACTGATCTTTCGGTGACATGGAGCTGGGCTTGTGTGCCTGAAAATCTGTCTGTTTTTTCCCCCCAAATACATAATTTAATAAAAACCAGGACCTGTCCTCACGGGTGTTGCCTTAGTTATGTCCTGAGGCCATTGCAGCTTCAACAGCCACACTATTATAGCCAGAAGTAGAGACAGAATGAAATATGGGGAACTGGCAGTTGAATTGGAGGAAAAATTCAAAGGCAGCTCATCTTTCCGGCTTTCCCAAGGATATGTTAAAAACAAACCTCTGACTTCCTTACACAGTCTCTGCCCAGCCATAGATTTTACATTCTCTAGGGTCCCTAGAGTTCAAACCCATTTAATGTCTAAAAATGCTCGCCTGTTTGTTACATAGCCAAGTCCTGCTCGGCTTTCTCCAGAAATAGCAGAGCTACCCAAATAGCAGAGGTGACCAGGATCAGTCCCTTCCTGTTATCTTTGTGCACAATTTCCCCCGATCTTTGCTAGATAAACTGCCTCAAGCTAAATATGTCCATCAGTGTATGTGTCAGGGCTCTATTCCCAAGCTTGCCGTGGCACAGACCCTGTGGGATGGAAGTCCCCTAGTATATGATAACACACTGCCTTCAAGTTTCTAGTTCAGTGAAGGGTAAGCAATGGTATATGATTTCAGGGAAGACTGCTGATTTGCAATCTCTTCAGAAAATTGTAATGTTCCCTTACACACTACCCTTAGTCTGAATACATTAAGCCCACTGGCGAAAAGATAGCCACAATTTATGTTAATTGTACAGTTGCTGGAAACAATAAAAGAAGAGAGTTCTCTTTGTAGTCAGTTCTCCCACTCATGGGATCCGCTAGTTTCGTATCCTCACTGTCTCACACCACAAACCAGCGGGGAGGAAACAGTAATTCTTGACTCTCTTTTTTTTTGAAGTGGAGGAGGCAAGGGAAGGACATTTTTGTATTCTGTACAGCTTTATTCAGCAGCAAGCTTGCATTTAACCACAATTTTCAGTGTCTCACAAAAGATTATCACACCTATCCTGAGAAATATCAGCAGTGGAACTATCACTTTATTGTGAAGAAAGAAAATGAGACAAAAAGAAATGAAATTGAGGGAATTCATGTCAGGACTTTCTGGCTGTATTTTTAGGCTTACTTTATTAGAAAGTGTTAAATGGGGAGGTGAGCTGTTTTCAAAAGGCTTTTTTGATGAAATGCAATCAAACAGTAATGCTTCCAGACTTTTTCCTCTCATTTACAATACAGGGCTGTGGAATAGGTAACAAGGCAGTATTCTGTCTCAACAGTCCTCAAATCTGGAGAAAGTGAGAGGAGGAGAGATAGGCTGTTTGCCTATGAAGTGCTAGTAATTGACTCCAAAGGATCTCTGAGCTTGTTAATAGGAGAAAGCTCTTCTTCAAGTATAAGGACACTGTCTTGGAGATTATGGTCTTGGCCTCAAACGCAGGCAACAATTAGATATCGCTGTGCAAAGAACTTTTCCCTGGGCATTCAGGAGAAACCTTCAGTAGCACTGTGCTTGTGTACTCTCCCAAACAGGGGTTTCTATGTGCTTTCTGGGGACAAATGCTGGTGAAAGCAAATGCCAAACCGTGGCACCACATTAAGGCCAGCAGAGCTGCTTAAAAAAGCAGACTGTTCCTCCTTTCTTCTCTCAGTCAGTTATTCCTGTGCTTACAGAAACCTCCTTACAATTGCAGCACAAGCATTTGTATGACCTTGTGGGGAACTATATTGGAAAAAATTGCATATTTTTTCCCCAGGGGCTGTTTTTCAGCTGGATCAGTTCCCTGATCTGGTTCACCATGTAGCCACACAAATATTTATGATGGCACAGTGCAACAGATGATCTGGGAGAAGATGTGGGAGTGGGAGAAAGCGGGGACTGCTTTATTGGCAATTGTGTTCACTTAAAAGAATACCAAACTGTAGCTTAAAGAAGAAAGGAATAGCAGTGGGATGACACATCTGAGAAGGGAGTTGAGGCATGTGCATTATTCCCCAGAAATGAAAACATAGCTTCGGATGTCAGATGGTGCAATTACAGGGGTGAAGATCAGCTACCACAGCCATTTCCAAATGAGGCAGTCTGCAGGCAGGGAGATTTTCAGTATTCCAGCCATTCTGAAACTTTACTTTGAGGGAGCTAGGATGGAGAAGATGTAGATGGTGGATCCAAACAGCTGCAAAAGCAGTGGATCTGCATGTGCATGACCCTCCACCTCCATGTGATCTGCAAGATCTGAAGTGCGATCCTATGTGAGATTGTTTTGGATAAATATGCTGGTCTCTGTGTGTTTGTGTGTGTGCATGTGTACAGGCTGGGATTCTGTGAGGGGTTCTCATGTGGTTTTCTTCTCTTGAAGGTGATTGTTGTGGGTTTCTTTTGAAAAAGGTTGTCACCAGAAGGAGAATATAACACACAGATTTATTTACCACTGTTTTCTTACCAAGCTGTGCCACTTGCAGCAGCCTTCTGGGCCCTGCACACTGCAGTGACACAATATCCTGGGCAAGTTCCCACAGAAAGATGACGTGGGGCTCCCTGTCCCCTGTTGCCAGTGTTCACCCTGACTTCTGTTACCTGGCACTTGGGCTTGCCTGGCTTTGGGACAAGTGCCCTGTCTGTACCTGCCAATACACCCAAAACTGACTTTGCTGGGCCTTTGATGGGCTCTGGCGTTTGCTTTAATATGTCTGGGGTTTATGCCAAAACATCCTAGTTCCAATGCATCCAGGTGGAAAGGAGAGAAAGTGAATAACCATTGTTTTCTGCTTCATGAGGCTCTACTGCATTTTATAAAACCCGTCAGAGATAATTCCCAGTCCAGAAGGGAGCTCACAACATGCTTCACCATTATTAAGCTAATGCAGTTGCCAAGTCTATTCAAGAGCCTTACAGCTACATATGTGCTGAAACACTTTTCTGGACAAAGGTCCAAAAATGCTGGGCTGTGTCTCTGCTGCAGTCTCAAGCACCAGTTCGTATCTGCTCTTTTTCTCCAAGACCCAAGGTCCGAGCTAATTTTGAATGTTAGCTCCGCTGCCTACAACAGTCTAGCTAGGGCAGCAAGGTTTTCACCAAAAATTTCCTGTCAAGGTAAATTAGGCAGTGCTGAGCTCCATGGTGCTGGAGGTGTATGGCTGTTCCAGCCCCAAAGGACCAAAGTATATTTCTTTTCAAACGGTAAAGTATTTTTTGGGCTGTCATATCATTACGTTGTGATGGACTGTGCTTCTTGCATACTACTGAGATAAGTATCCCCTGTTTACACCCGCCTACCTGCCTTTTAAAAGATTTTCTACCTCGCTATTGCATATACTCTCATAGTTGTACATGAGGTAAGATGAGGGCTTTTCTGCTCTATAGTCTGTGTTGCAGGAGGATGGACTATGTGCAGCTACTTTGATTCTAGACAAACTGCCAAGTCTGATTTAGCATGGCACTTCTTGTATTAGCGTTCCCAGGGACACACGAACCAGTTCCTTTCAGAAATGTTTTTTAATGAATGAAGTTCTGAATATCCAAGTGACTCTTCATTATTCACTGGTACTTTATTTCAGTAGATGCAGTTTCAGTCAGTATCTCCCTAGCTTTTAAGTGAATGATGTTATTATACCTCCACTTCTTTCGAGGCTCTCAGGATCTGTGGTGAGATCAAAGATGTCAACCGCCCTGTGATCTTCATTAAAAGGGCTGGCTCAGGCAGTGAAAAGATCTTTTAATATCTTTGCCTCTTCAGACCATAATAATGGAGCAATGATTCTCGCTCGGCTAAAGGATGCAGGGTAAGAAGCAGACCAGTGCTGGAATCGGACAATGGGGTAGTTCCCTTCTTTTGCGCATGGGGAAGGTCCTTTCCAGAGCATTACAAATTCTTTGTTGCCCCTGCATTTAACAACATTGTAGGGATCCTGAAGGGAAGGAACGACCTTGGGAATAGGTTTACAGTTCCAGCTGCTGCAAATTTAAGGACAGGATTGCTGGGATTATAAAGCTATGAGTAAAAAGGAAGTAAAAATATCATCTTCACCAATTCCAGGAGCAGAAAGACCAGAAAGAACATTTTTCTTAGTAATTCCGCACCTCTGCATAACAGTGTCAGGGCCCCGAGGGCACCCCCAGCCCTGATGCCCCTGCCCAGTCCCCCGGGGCTGCCCCCACCCTGCCGACAGCCCGGGACCCCATTTCATTCATTTCATCTTGCTCCTTGCCCCGGTGATGCTCCAGCAGGGCCGGTCTCCAGCTCCCCACAGCCCTGTCCGTGGGTCCAGCTCCCCATCCCCAGCCAGGGGCCCAGTGCCCGGGGCTGGGGCTGCCTCGGGTGCCCCCATGCCCCCCCCGGCAGTCCTGTTGTCCTGGGCTCTGCCCTGCCACCTCCCGTGGGGACCCCCCAGCACCCCGGCCCTCGCGGGGCACTGGCGGTCGGGTCGCCTTTGCTGGCATTCAGCCAGTGCCTTTCTGAGGGCTTTTTCCTGGTGCTTTCTCAGATACATGAATACATCTGAGCTGACTAAAAATGTTCTTATCTATTATTCAATAATCTCTTCATCTTTCACCTTGCTGCTGGGTTGCTTTGTAAAACTTTAACAATAAGCTCATTTGATTGAAGTGGAGATAAGGAGTCAGCTCATATGTGTAGATTTTTGCTGGAGAACAGTTTGTGAAACCCATGTGTATTTGGTCTGTCTGCTCGTTTCAAGACCTATAGACACTACCATAAGAAGAGGGTGCTTGTTTGTTTCCACGGACATTTCAAGTACGTAACATAAGACAAACATGTTCTTTAACCTTTATTTAAAAATATCTATTGCAAAAGCACTGAGCTCAACTCTAATACCCAGGAATAGCAAATGAGCTGTTCACTAATGTGAAGCAATGCTCTAAACAGAGTATTTTCACTACAGTATTTTTTTCATTTAAATTTTTTTTCATCAGTGTCAGAATATTTGGTGAAGGTATTTGACAATATTCCCTTAAAGATTTTATGACAGCCACATGCTGTGGCTGGAAAAAGAGGAGGAGAAGGAAGGGGGGGAGTTAGCTAATATGAGAAGAAGGAGCAGACCACAACAACCCTCTGCCCCTGTTATCCCATTTTGACTATTATGACACAGTTCTGGTTTTGGAAATACATGGTTTCTTTTTTTGCTTCTGAAAAAGAAAAAAAAAAAAGGGAATGCATTTTTCAACATAATTGTGAGAAGGAACTGCCATCCTCCAGCCTGTGCAACCTGCACGTGCACTGTGCGCAGGCAGTGTGAGAATGTCTGTCTCGTGAAGATACTTGTTCAGGAGTGGTAAGGGAAGCCCGGCTCTAATCCTGGGCATGGTCATATGTATGCTCTGCAACATTAGGAAATTTCACTACGAAGTGTCTGAGTGGTTGCCTTAGTATAGACAGGTGGATACCCATCACCTTCTGCTGCTTTTGCCACGGAGGTGGTAGGTGCGATAGCAGTGGCTTCTCCACACTTGCCAAAGAATCTTTTCCATTTAAGATATGCCTCCAGCTTTCTTGTGTAAGCAGGACTGAAAAGTAAACCATCTGTTTCTCAGTACTTCCCTGAATCACAATCCTGAAGGAAGGGAGGGCTTAAAAGCATTTAAAAAAAAAAGTCTTGTTAATTAAAAATTAATTTAAAATATCTTATTAAGCCTCTTTGGCCTTAACTATACTGAGAAAATATACTGATTTACTCATAACTTGCACAAAACACAGTTGTGTTTAATAATGTTAGCTTGTCACAAAATTCTGCCCTTGCTCATTCCAAGGACAAAATGAAGTTTAACATTGGGATAGCTAGAAAACATTTTACCTCATACATTTTAACACTGCATTTTCCCTGTATAATGTTGAGTGTAGTTATTCTAATTTTATCTTTAGTAATGGGTTCCTAATTTTATTGTTGTGGCTGTTGTTCCCTCAAGGCATTTGGAAATGAGATTCAGCATTTAAAAAAACCCCTTAGCTGTAACAGATTTTTAATAACGAAATCAATGACAAGACTATTTCTGACTATAAATCCTGAACACTTTAATGTGGATGCATGAAGAGTTGCTACTGTTTGTATAGTGCTGAGTTTTCCAGCCCTGCTGCATTAAACTGCTTTTTTGTCCCGGGGATATTCTGCGCAGATCTGGAAATCTCCATTCAGAAGGGCCAGTGGTTGACATGTTTTCCAGCAAAGCATTTGTCAGATGTGGTAGCGTCCACAGGAAACCTTTCGAAACACGAGACGACTGTGTAGCCAGGGCAGTGTTACGGCATTATGACCAAGAAGCTGTTTTAATTTTGAAGCAACAGCAGACATTTTCTCTGAGATAGAAGTAGGTGCAATTTTTCTTTCACTTATATGGAAAAGTTGGCTACTCCAGATCTGGAAGGAGCACATATATGGCTAGGTAGGACTCTGGGAGTTTCCAGCAGCTGCTCTTCTTCACCTGTGTACAAAGGTGGTTGGTATCTTGCTATCTCTCAGGAGATGGGCTTGTCTCCTGGGGAAACTCTTCTCTGGGTTTCCTCACTGGCTGCAGCTTGTCTGCTCTGCCCAGTGCCTCCCCAGCATTTTTATCTGAACCATTCAGGGCATCTGGAGCTAAAAGGAAAGCTCTGGAGCAAGCGCTTTGGGATGGCTGGATGCTCATTTCCCCTGATGGCCATAGCGTCAGGAGAGAAGAATCAGCAAAGGTGTCAGTGGGACCCACCCTTGGAGGCTTCTTGATTTACATGTCTGTAGATTACTCAAATAGGATAATGTGTTTAAAAAAGGATTATCTTGCTGGGTCTTGCTTGCTAAATATCAGCCTGGAGCAAGTTTTCACAGCTGAGATACAATGGCCTGATAGCAATGTTTATGATAGAAATTCTGCCAGCTCTTTAATGCCAGCAACACACTGGCCACTTAGTCACTGGAAGACTTTGTTGTCAAAACGACTCTTTCTTTTGCAAATGGCAATATGTTTGGGGAATATTGCTCGGCGCTTCTAGGAGTAAAGGCTCCACGCTGCTTAGTGGTTAGCCAAGCAGCCTTGGTCCCCACACAGCTCTGCCAGTAACAATAACGGCTGGTGCTTACGCAGCGCTTTTCATTTTCAGACTGGTTCACGGAGGGGGTGGGATCCACTCCTCACAAGCCAGCGGTTGCTGCCAGCTGCAGAGCTGCGAGGAAGGTTGGCGGTGGTGCGTGGGACACATGCTGCCTGTCACGGCCACATATTGCTTGAAGAAAGAGCAGTATGTGCCCTAAACCAGGACATGCAGCACATCCCAGCTCAGGCACTCATCGCTTGCCAGGGCTACTGCATCGTGCCTGCCTGCAGACAGGGCTCCTCTATCAGGTTAAAGAGACAAGGATCTCTTTACTAGGATATTTTTGATGAGAAACATGCCCATGAAACACCAGGGCACTATGGCTTCCTAAACTCTTTTGACTGCCCTGTGTGTCACTGTGGAGGGTTTTGTTCCTCTTAGGGCAAATGCTTTTTGGTCCTGATCTCATTTCCCAGACTTGAAGCACTCCTGGGTAAAGAATAGCAAATATGTAAAGTTATATAGTGTTTCTACAGTGGTGTTACTGAGTACCATTCAATGCCCTTGTGCAAGAAAAGTTACGACGCAGCAAGCTCATGACAAGGAGCTTTGCCCTCATGAAACTGCAGGATAACTTTTTTGTGGATATGCCCTTGGGAGATACTTGGAAATGACGATCTCATGTGTTTGTATGGACAAAAGCTACCTAGAATTTGGATAAGAAGGAAAATGTATTTGCTGAGCCATTCTTGGTAACGCAGCAGCTTGTACAGTAATGGATTTGTTGTCATTGGCCTGGTTTCAGCAGCAGGGTATGTTCAGCTCATATTTAGTCACATAAAAAAACATGAAAAATGACATTGTGATCCAAGACCACTGAGCTTCAGCTTACTTGATACATTGCCTGCTTTCATTTAGGCACAATTTGAAGAAAATTATTGCCAGTTGTGTTTCATTAGTGCACCAAAAAAAGGGCTGCATTTTTGTTTTCCAGAAAGTTGCTGAATCACATCACTGTGCAGAATATATTCCTCAAATGGCCCCTCTCTAATGACGCAAGGAAAAAAAGAAAAGGCAAACCTGTATGAAAAGGTGAAACATGTTATATGGGTTAGCTGAGGAAAAGTAATAGTAACTTTCTTAATGCCTCATGCTGCAGTGCCTGGGAATTGAAGGGCATAGAGTGCCCCTTTTCTCTTTTACTGCTGCATGACTTGTTCTTAACTATTTATGTTGCAGTCCTAAGACCTGCTCTCGCTCCCAAGGAGACAAACGCTTAAGTATTATTAGACCTTAGTATGTGGGGGGAAGAGGTCTTAGTGTAATTTTAATGTATAAATATTGTATGCTTTATGCTAGTTCTTAGATTTTTACAGAAAAGTAAGTTAGCTGGTGCACACTCTGGTGGCCAGTCTTTCTACAAAGAGAACTCACGGGTACAAAATGGTAAATAAGACGTGTATTTGCCATGTATTGCACACCATTTTTTCACTTGTAATTGTTTCTGAGTTGAGAATACATACACTACTCAGTCAAGCATCTTGTGAAAGTCATTGCTTCCAAACAGGTATTTTTTAGTTGCTAGTGTCTTGATCTCAGAGGCTGAATCTGGGTTTGTCTGATAAGGTCTGGTTTCTGTTAAACTTTTCTTGGTCACAGCTCCCTATCTGTTTCAAAAAGAATAAGAAAATAAAAAAAAAATCTTATCCTCTCTTTTGTTGGACTATAATAAACACAGTAAGGCAAGTGCTTCTGGTACAGATTTGTGTCATGCTCAGAAAATGCAGTTCTGACTAGGCCAGGCCTTCTGGCCTTTCCAGTTATACAAATAACTACCAGTTTTCTGGACCTACAATATAGGTATACAAGGGTTAAAGATTTTTAGAAATTTTTGTGTATGCACATGTAAATTGGAATAAACATAATGTTCAATTTAGGCACATAGCCTCTACTGACAGTAAGAAACACTTGATATTTCTGTATATTCTGACTTCTGAATGCAGTTTTAGCATTGGTTATGCTTAATACTGCTTCTTTTATGTTGTCTGTGACATACAGTTATGCATTTTCTAGTTACTGTTTTTGTTCAACAGGAAATGCCAGGCTTTTCTTGCTGCATTCTTCCCTTACTTCTAGGCAGTGCTCCATGACTTCGGCTGTAGGTGTTGGAAGGTGAAATTCTGCTCAATCTCCAGTCGAGGAAATCTCCATCCTGCAATGTGCAAAGAAGAGGCTGCAGTGCCGGGACACACCAGCAACTGCAGAAGGGGGAAAACAGGGAGATTCTTGACTCCTTGTAGGGCTCAAAGTGTGAACATGAAGAAGAAGGAAGGAGGAAAAGACGGTAGATGTGGATCTGCAGCCCTCTCGGCCATGCCCTGAGAGACAGCTGCTGCTGCTGCTCCCCCTGTTTGCAGGGTGACTGCTCTGGCCCCTGGGACTGCTCCCCAAGACATTTCCATCCTCTACCTTTGTCTCTCCTTTCTCTCAGGGTCATCACTTAGGGTTGAAAACTCCTGTCACTCAGGAAAAGAAGGCGACCTGCTCCCTCTATAGGCTTTCCTGGTTGTTGCTTTCATGAACCGACCATCCAGGGGATCAGAGAGCTGCATGCAGGCTTTGAAGGCTGTCAAAAACTCTGAAGTGAGACATATTTTGCATTTCTTTTAAATTTAGAGTTGTTTTGTGTGTGTGTATATGTGTGTATATGGATGTGTGTGTGTGTGTATGTATACATTCTCTAACACCTATGTATATAGCTACTTTTTCTGCAGAAGTCATGTACGGAGCAATTTTTACTGTTTAGTTTTAGTCTTTTTAAACCAATGCATGACCCTTTTGTGTGTAAACCTTCTGTTTGTTAACGGTTTATGATAACACCCTCCTAACTGCGTTCTACCTTTATTAGTGGAAGAGATACCATCTGAGCCAGCAGTTCCATGAAGCTAGGCACACTTCCTCGCCAGTCTCTGCTATCCCGACGCCAGTGCCTGCTACCCCGACGGCTTTTCCCTCCTCTCTGTCCCAGGGCCCTGCCTCCTCAGCTGCACCAGCACTGTGGTTTCTGGCATCGTTCTGGTAAGAAAAGTAACCTGTATTAAGAACAACCCTGTAAATAAAAAAGATTCTTTGTAACTTGGATCAGCTCAGTGACCCGATTTACAGCACAGCCCCAACAACAGTTGCAGAGCAGCCTGAGTGTGAAGAAGCAGCCAGAGGCAAGGCAGGGATGGGAGACAGACGTTCCCGTTCCCAAGCTGGCCTTGTGGCTGAAGTCCCCCTTTGTGAAGCTGCATCTGCCAGCGTACCTTTGCTCTGGGACAGTTATCAGAGGGAATTCCCCTGCAGTGCCTGAAATAACACTTTAGGGAAGAACTGACACATTGCTGAGTTATATATTAACCGTTATAGATGACCTTTCAGAGAGTGGCAGAGTAACAATCTCACTGAATTACTGATAAAGAAAAATGGCACTTTTTCCATTATGCAGAGCGCAGGTATTAACTCCTAGGAAAAGACTGCCCAACTCTTTCCACTAAATTATAGTGTTTTCAGTTCTTCCATACTTTCTTAAACATGAATAAATTGTTCAGATGTTTTCAATGCTAAATAAATGCCTCTGGCTGTTTCTTGTGGGGAGTGGAGGGGGAGAAGGCAGGAAATGTTTTAGCTAGAATGATGCAGCCATTTCAAAGGAAGTGTCAGAAGAGCAACATACAAGTTTGCCTGAGTTACAGAAAAAAATAATCCTAGCAGTCATTCAGGACCGTGCTCACTTTTCCTTCCCAAGGTCTGACCTTGCTCTGTGTTCAGCTTTATCAGAGATCCGCTGCAATGAAGTTTATGTACTTATGTCAGTTAGGACACAGATGAATTGCTTTAACTTAAGCTTAAAAGCAAAACCCTGCCAGACATGACAAATACGAGTATTATGTATCACCATTTAAATGACTAATGATTTATTTCTCTTTGAAGCTTCTGGTGAAAAGTGAACCATAATGGTGAAAGAAAAAGTAATCTAAGTTACCTAACACCTCACGTATGGAATTGATAATGCTCTGGTTTTATATCAAATAACTTGCTCTTCAGTGGTTATATACATAAATGAGGATGATTTCATTTGGTGAGGATGATTTCATTTGGTGTCCAATATGTGCTGTGCATATGTTCAGGAGATTTGCACATCTTGACTGAAGATGAGATTTTCACAGAAGGTCCTTCTTTTGGTCAATATATTCCACTATTTAATGAAAAGAAATGCTGGCTGTGTTTAAATTCAATTGTTTGGTTTTCAAGAGACATTTTTTAACCTTCAAAACCACAAAAAATATCCTTGTTTTAGACCAAAATATCATCTCTTTTGTTGAAAAAAAAAAATCTTCATTTTTTTCCCCAAGAACTTCTTCCTTCTGTAATAATATATTTGCTTCAGGTTGTATGTTTGGAATTGTATTGTATGGAATTGATGTATCCAAAGCTTTAAGCACCCTTACATAATTAATAATATAAACCAAAATCCCTGTGGTCTTTCTGTCAGGAACTCAGCTAAACAGGCACCTACAGAGACTCTTTTCCACTCCATCATTATAGGAAGCATACTCTACACTTGACAAGATGAAATAAGAAGGGGTTCAGGTAATGAAAGACTCATAATAAATACCAACCAGCACAGGAGAGCTGAGGGTAGGCCATGTTCAGGGCAGGATATTGCTGGAATGCGTTTGGGGAGGGAAAGACCGACAGGGGTTTCTTATCCACCCCTTAGAGCTGATGCCACTTCAGGTGGGTCAGGGTTGTCCTGGGATGCGGAGGCTGCATCTTCTTTCATCCCACTCAGACCTCTTCAAGAAAAGAGATTTATGAGTAAGGGAGAAGAAGATAAATCATTTTGCTTAAATAGCTGACGTTGTGGCAGCCAAGGAGGCAACCTGTGACAGAGGAGACGAGAGGTCAAAGGCAAAAAGGGGTAGCCAGGATTAGGTCAAAAGAAAGACTAAGCAAAAGCAGAGAGAGAAAAAGTAAGATAAAGTCTTAGCCCAGGGATGCGTGATGCAGTGTTTCTGTGAAATTGGTAGAATCCAGGATATAAGTGTGCTTGGAATAGTGTGGTGGTTATGTTTGGCTGCAAGGGCATTGTATGTATACTGGCACTGCATGTATACTGAACATCTTTAAGCTGGTGCCAGAGGTCTGTCACATATGTCAATTCTGGAATTGCTGCCAGTTTTCTGAGTACAGCGTGTCCAAACAATTATTACATGAGACTGCAGTTAGAAGCATGCAAAATGAGTTGCATGTAAGTTATACTTGCGTCTGATATTTGAGCTGTAAGAAAAGGGGAAAGAGGCGTAGGTCTTGCACATGACAGTTTTGATCATCTTTTCAGAAAGAAAATTGCTTTGTACTTGCCCATAAATAAAACTTTTGTCATGATGAAAAGACAGCAACATCAGTTTCCACTTGTTGGAAGTGTTTTGCATGCAGGCTTCGGCAACATCAGTTCTCCTCACCAGGAAGAAGACTGTAAGAAATCCCAGCTTTACCTTTCAGATGGTTATGCCATCACGCTACTGTATTGCACCACCAGGGCGTTGCAAAGAATGCCTTAAAATGCAGAGCTACCCAAATCTAAAAAGGTTTGGGAGCGGCATATTCTTTACTGTACGCATGACCTCATCTTAAAAGAAAGGTTATCATTAGCAAACTTAAGATGATGGAAAGTTGGGAGGAGTTGTTATAAATTTCATTTCAGCAACAATATGGTTCAAATAAGAAAAAATACATTATTGTCATCGCCCTCTTTGTCAGTTCTACCTATAACTGTTCTTTTTTATTTTAGAAGAGGCAATCATCACAAAAATCAGGATGAACAGATTTTCCACATATGTGCCAGGGCAACACCAGAAAGTGGTGTGCAGAGCAGCTGGTATTGCTATTCAGGCAGCTCTGCAGGGCCATGAAGATCATGCTCCAGGCTGGATGCAGGCGCCTGTGACTGCAGGGCAGAGGAGGGAGCTGCCAGTAGCTGCCAGCAGCCAGCTCTGGTGTGAGACTTGTGCAGAGTATGACTAAAACAGTGTCATTGCTGAATACAGAATTCCCCCATTTCTTTCTTGCCTTCATGAGAAGAGCACCGCAGATGTGGGGACAGAGACAAAAGTAGCCAGTATTTCCTCTGCTCTCTTTCTACATGTTAATCAGCCTTGGTCATGGGGCACTGGCTAATCCCTCTGGCTTCTGAACTGAGAAAAGAAGATGCTTCTCTTCCAAGTAACTAATGAATCACTCCTTTTAGTACATAGCATGCATGACTGCATTGTTAAAAGCAGTCTTAATCACTCACCGAGAAAAATGGTATCGATCATTTCTCCCTTTTAGTTGTTAACTGGAAGCCTCAGGAGTTGTGACTCACAGCCTGTGTGCTGCAGCAAGCCCAGAAAGACTTCAGTAGATTTTTAGCTAGTTGCAGGACCGCCCCTGCATCTTATTCCTCCCATCTTCCTAGTATGGCTGTGATTTGGAAAAATGGTAGATTTCTTGGTTTCATACCTTTTTAGGAGTCACTGTTCTGCGGATGGATTTGGCCTGAACTTTACACCAAAGCTCAAAGAAGAGAAGCATTTTTGGTAGGCAACTGACTTCTAGCAGAGGATAGAGCAAAACAACTCCTGGGCTGTAGAAACCCACCCTCCATTTTGCCTTTAGCTCTGTAGTGGTGTTGGACAAGCTGCACATACAGCAGTTCACCCTGATTTACGAGCATCGGACTGTGTGTAACAGTACAGTGGAATAGGGAAAAAGAAGCAATAAGAGTAAATTTGAAGGTTTTTGACAGCTTCTTGGAAAGAGGGTGAATGGGTCTGAGGTGAGAAATAAATCTTGTTGTTGACTAGGAATTGCCAAAGGCAGAGCAAAGTGAGTAGGTAAAAAGTTTTCAATGTGACATATGTAAAAATGTATCTGTAGTCATTTCAAATGTAGACAGATATACTGATAGAGGTACTTGTGCATTAAATGCATAAAAAGTAGTAGACTGAAAGATTGTTACCATCACTGAATGGTCAAGTTTTCAACTGGTGGAGAATGCCAAAGTTCAGAGAGCCTATACCCCCTTCAATCACTCCTTCTGTGTATGTTTGTGTATTATAACATGGCTGAATTTTGTTACTACGTACAATTTATTTAATTGGATTAGGCTGTCAATTTGTTAATTTCTCCACAAATGCAAAAGAAGCTACGGGGCCTCCGTGGAGGAGGATGTGTAAGGAGCGTTCTGTTAGTGAGTGATTGAAGTATGTTTGCTTTTATCAATACTTTCTGTTATTTCCCTGAAATAGCCCTTTATGTTCACTCCTTGTGGAGACCTTCCCCACATGTTCCCCCCGTTCTGATAGTACATGATGTTGCTGGTCAGCAGGTCCCACCACAACCTTCCTTAGCTGCTGGAAAATGGAGTTAGCTTCTGTTGCGAGCAGACACTTAGGAGGCAGGGGGAAAAAAGGCACCTGATAAACTAGTGATTGCTTGTGTAACAATATGTAATGATGCTAAAAACACATGCATTACAAAAGTTCATCATGTTTGAATGTAGCTGAGAGCAAAGGTGATGTAAAACAACGCTGACATGCTGTGAGCGGTCAGGGTGGAGGGAGGAAAACTATTTGCCAGAAGATGCCCGAATGCTGAATGTGACATGTCTTCGCCTATGCTGTCTGCTAAGCTGAGGTTGGTGACATGACACCTCAGTGATTTGTTGGGTGCTGTTCAACCATCACAGCTTTTTGTAACAGAAGGCATAATATCCTCAGCCTCCTGAAGTCTGCAGCAAACAGGTCTCTTCAAAGAGACCGAGTTCATCCACAGTGGCTAATGACCTTTTCTTTCCTCAGCAGGCCTTTCTGGCAGCTCAAGCTCCATTCTTTGGGGGGAAAGGACAGAAAACACTCCTTCCAAGACTGGTTCAGCACAGGATTAGGATCTGCTTGCATGCTGCCCAGATGCAGTTAAGTATTTTTTATTTGCTGCTGTGAAACATCAACCGTAAAAGTACATGTAGTCTACCTGTTAAACGCAAATTGCTAGAGACAGTTGGGATAAACAACAAAATAAATAATCTCCAGATAAATTGTATACTACAACATGCTTCAAAAAGGCACTAGTAATCATCATGTGATCTGCCTTTTGGGCTGTGCTGGCAGAGGTGGAAAGGTGGAATGGCCCAGGGATCCTCTGCTTTAACAGGGACTGCTGGGATACATTTGCTCCATCAGGTGATAATAGTTTTCTTTCAGCATCTTTGCCTGGCATTGGATGACTGGATTTTTGTTTCTTGGGCTGCCATTGCTGCAAAAAGTATTGCCATCAGCTGTAGGTTTTAGAAATATCCTTTGGTATATGGAGAAAGGCAATGGGATTTATTTTGTGACAGAGTCTCACTCCTCTGGTGGGTTGCTTAATGGATGTGGTCACTTGATGGAGGCATGCTGCCATGAGGGGCAACTCCTGGGATCTGCCCGTGTGTCAGCCCAGCTCTTGGAGAAAGGTGTAAACCTCTGTGGAGGAAGCAGATGTTCCCAGTCGTATCACAAAGAAAGAACAGACGGGAACATATTTGGGAAGAAGGTTTGCCAGTTTTGGCTGGGGTAGAGTTAATTTTCTTCACAGTAGCTAGTATGGGGCTGTGTTTTGGATTTGTGCTGGAAGCAGTGTTGCTAACACAGGGATGTTTTAGTTATTGCTGAGCAGTGCTCACACAGCATCAAGGCCTTTTCTGCTTCTCCCCCCACCCCAGCAGCAAGCAGGTAGGGGGAGGGGGGCCACAAGTAGTTGGGAGGGGACAGAGCTGACCCCAGCTGACCAAAGGGATATTCCAGACTGTATGATGTCATGCCTAGCATACAAAACTGGGGGAAGATGAAGGAAGGGGGGATGTTGGGAGTGATGGCGTTTGTCTTCCCAAGTTTTCTCTTTTACTCTTCTGATTCTCTCCCCCATCCAACTGGGGAGGGGGAGTGAGCGAGTGGCTGTGTGGGGCTGAGTTGCCAACTGGGGTTAGACCATGACAGAGGGCATGCTAAAGATAAGAGCAGGTCTGCATTTGGTGGGTTCAAGGGAGGATTCAGTGAGAGCAGAGATGAAGAGGGAGCCTTGCTGGGGAGCCCAGTTCTGGAGCAAAATAGAGAAGCCCCAGAGGCTTCCCCAGCCACTAAAGGCTGTCAGGAGGGGTCAGGTTTCATGTGATGACCCTATGGATGCAGAGGAGTGTAACTCAGAGCCGCAGATCCCAGCCATCGTCTGCACTAAAGAGTCTGAGAAATACTAAATAGTAACTGTACAAAGGTCTAGCCTTTACATAGTTTTGTCTCGGTAGGAAATAACCTGGCCCTTGGCAACTAAAAATGGACAGGCCTGTTATAATCATCTGGAAATGTTTTTGTGATGCAGAGATGTTAAGAGTAGCCAAGCACTTGTTCTTTGTAAGCAGGGTAGCAGACATCAGGAAACCAACATCTTCAATAACAAGCTGCGATTTGAATTCCTTACTGCAACTTTAGTTTAAAATCTCTTTAGTACTCTTAAAATCTATTTCAGGTTAGTAACCTCATTCAGCATCAATTTTTGGTCACATCCGAGAATACCTTTTAATACTTATGTTTGTTACATTCATAAAAATAGGACTGAAGCATCAATGGGTCCTTTATAAACACAAGACACTGGGATCACTTCAGTAAATTACTTATTAAAACTAATTGCCCAGCACTTCACAAAACTATTTTCTCTTTCAGAGTCCTTCCTTGCAAACCCCCAGTGAGACTGAGATAGCTCCATATCTATTATCCCAATATTTAATGTATGACTGTGATTCTCAATGCATTTTTTTTTTCCTCCTAGATCCCATGTATATAGGCAGGCACAGGTCTGCTTGCGAGACTGCAGAGCACAGCCTTTGCGTGGTGCAGCTGGTGGATTCACTCCGGTTCCCACGCTCAACCAAGTCTACTGCTGTGGCCTCACACACCTCTCTGACAGGTACATGTACACGTTATCTGCCTTCCCATGTCAACAGAGTCCCCAGCTGTGTTTCTACCGAACAGGGACCCTGGTCCTTAATGGGAATCAAAAGTCAGGATGACCAGAAAAGCCCTGCCCAGTCATGAATCACGTGTAATGGTTCTTCTCTTTCCTTGGTGTAGACTGGAATACAGACTTCAGTGCCTCACTGAGGTCAGCAGTAAAACTCCCACTGTGTGCAAGGGAGCCAAGAGTCCAGCCTTCAGTATCTGACACCTATTGGGAGACTTCTTTGGATGCCTTGAAATGAAACACTGTGAATGCCTGCTCATTTCTTTTTCTGCCTTGGGCCAGGCTATAAAATGAATGTCCTGCACAGATTGGCTGTGGACATCATGTTACAGGGCAGCTGAGAAATGATGCAGCAGTAGATGACCTTAATCTCCTTCCTAAAGATAAATGACATTTTTAACCTCATATTTTTGCAATTATACTGTCAGGGTCTGTGATTATGCTACACAGGCTTAAAAAGGAAAGATTTTTATACAAATCAGAATTATCCAATTGCCTACCAAAAAAGGCTTTATTAGTCACTATGGGAAATTTCTATATTTCATCAGAAATGTTTAATGTGAATAAAATACACCAACTTCAAAGAGTACACCTGATTTTCCATTTCTTGCTCGTCCAAATCACCTGGCAAACTCATCAAGAGATTTTGGTGCACTAAACACGTATTCTAGCCAAGTAGATAAACCACCATTGAGACATTTTGCAGGTTGGATGGTTTTAATCGGTTTTGTAGTCTTCAATCTTAAAAAGATTTTTTCTTTAGAAGATGCTTTTCCTTGCATGTTTGGTTCAAAACCTTTCTGAGGCAGAGATGGCCCATGCTATAGGCTTCTACAGTGTATAATATCTAGTTTCGGAGGAGCCACTTCAGTATCATTATAATGCCGAGCTGAAAATAAGGAATGAACACTTATTTTCTAAGCATATGCATCATTGTCATTGCTCTTACCATTACAGCTAACAGCCATCTAAGAAAAGACAGGTATAGGGGCCAGGCTGTAGTTACATGGCTTGGTAAATCTGGCTTCAGAGTACTTAACGGCGGACGAGGAAAGTTACCAGCACAAACAGTAAAATTGCAGGTCTGGTGCAAACATTCTACCTAACAAAATGCTTTAACATTGTTTTAAAGAAGTACCTTTCTTCTGGCCAGCTTTATAAAGGATTTGATGCGGGTTTTTTTGCTTCCAACCAACTTACAGTCAATGGAAAGTATAAAAAAATGCTTTAACACTACATCCCACACTCTTGTTAGTTCAAAAGATGCAGAAATACAGTGGTGCATGCGTATTTGATCCAGATTAAAATGTATTGTCAGTTGACCTAGTAGTGCATGTAGCTGGCATTAATGAAAGGGAAGTCCCAGCTGTTGAAGGGTTGATTCTTGAGATTCCCATGTAGCATTTCGTCATCCCACAGAAAATGCATTTGTTACTTTTTTGCTTCATTGGCTCCCAGTGCGTGTTTGCCCTAGGCTTTGGTATACACATTTTATTTTCCATTTATAAATTAGCTTTTTTTTTGTTTACAAACTTTATCTAGTATTTTATGAAATTACAAATCTTACCTGCTCTATACGAGGAAAGGAAGATTATGAATGAAAGGTCCCACTCATTATTCCTTTAGTGTGAACATTTTAACTTTAAAAAAAAAGATGCTTAACTGAGAGAGATTTTTAATCTTACTTTGCTTATGTCCAAGATTCTTCCTCATGTCTAAATCATTACTACAATTGCTGCGTAGACAGGTTTGGCTAGTACTGCAAGAAAATCAAGGGCTGGCCAGCCGGGCATTTAGTAGAGTAATACTGTACAGCTTAAACCCAGCATTTTAGATCCAAGATTCAGTAAACTTCCAATGCTAAGATACAAATCTGGAAGACCTTGAGAAGTTAAGTTTACAATAACAGATGCCATTAAGCATTGTGTGATTATTGTAAAGCTACAGGAGTATTTGTTTACTGTTTTGAGAAAGCCTGGCAACCTCCTTTTATAATTAAAATTTGCCCTCTTTATTTAGCAGCCTCTATTCTGACCATTTAAAAATATTTAACTGAATTGCTGATGCAACGCATGTACACAGTGACTTCAACAAAGCCAACATTTATTGCATCTGATTATATACAAAGCCATGAACAAACAGCACATTAATTTTCAGAGAGAGAGAGGACAGTGTTTGAATGAGTGCTGTATGGACCTTCATATGTTAAAAAAAAAAAAAAAGAAAAAAGCTTGTTATTACATTTGGTTGGATTTGTGTTTGAAAAAAAGAAAAACCCCACAGACCTTCGGCTTTTTTGCAATTATGCAGAAAGGTGATCAAAAGAATGCCCATAACACTATTATCACTAAATCTTCATACCTGACATTGAAAAAATCCATTTTATGCTTCTGATGTAGCTAGAAGAGTCCTAATAAGATTAATCTAAATGATCAGTACTACTGGCATCCCCTACAACTTGCATAAATAAGGACTGCCCTGCTTATTTCATTTGGCATTTTAAGCATTTTGCTGAAAAATCTTTGAAATACCCTCAAATGTGCCTAGACTGATGGAGATCTGTCCAAGACCCAAAGACAGAGAAGCTACATACCAAAGTGAGCAGATAAGTAGCCTCAAAGAATGTGTTCTTTAAAATATTTGAATTTTACTCTGCAGTGGAATTTCACCAATCCTCTTTCTTGTTCCTATTTACCCATTTTCTGTGCCATTTACTGGAAAGTGCCTAGGAAACCTGCCAGCAAGAGCTAACGTCTCTGAAGTAACGGGATCAGAATGGCCATAGTATCACCACAGCTTTAGGGTGGAATTTGAAAGTGTTTGTTTTGTAGCAGGCTTTCAACTTTATACAGAATAATTTCTTAGCTGAGGCATTTGGCAAAGTGCTCTGCATGACTCAGCAGCAGTTCTTCTCCATCTCAGATTTTGGGTATATTAATATCAGGTTTATTTTTTACGTGAACTCATACATATTTATGACTTAAGTTATCTTGCATGCTGCTGGGCTTTCTCTAGTTCCAGTGCTTGTCTCTCCAGCTACTCCAGCAAAACTACGTGGTACACTCCACACAGTGATTCAGTCTTGGGGTGGGTGGAAAAAAAATCAGTCACAGGAGCAATTTTTTGTTGTTAATAGAGCTAATTCTATTACTTCTGTCTTTAACGGGGTTACCTGCGGGGAGCTGTGCAAAACCTACAACGCTGAGGTTCTGTAACACTGGATACAAGTCATGACTTTGAGCTCTTGGATTTGGTATTAATGCTAGCCACGCAACCTTTATTAGTACACATGCTCGTTACTCATGCAAGTAATTGCATTGACTTGAAAGAGGCTTTCTGTAGCACAGGAGCTGGCCTGCAGTCATCAGCTCTTTGTTCCAGACATCATCACAGAGTCAGCCTGGTTCTAAAGTAGCCGAGCAAACACACTCACCCTGACACTTGCAGCGGGAAGTACTGATTCTCTGGCCAACCTCTTCAGTACCTTGAGTGAAGAATTGAAGAGCTGTTATTCTTCTCTGTAGTGAGAAGGGAATGGGTCAGGAATGATCAATGACTAGTTCGAACATAGACTAAAACCACCCTATGGGTTTTGCCTAGCTCCTTGGGGAAGCAGAGGTGACCTCTTGTGTCTTTCAACGTCCTTCCCCTCTGCTCCCCACCGCATACCTTTTGAACCCATGGGGCAGTCCAAACTGAAAGAGGCATAGATATCTCAAAGGTAGTTACATTTCTTGGGTTTCTGACAAAATTGATGACGAGGCAGAGGTAAAAGGTCCACATTTATGCTACTGGAAAGATCAGCGAGCCAAGCTGATGTACAGGAGCTCCTGGGCAGCTCTGGACTGACCACAGCACATCCTGTCTCCTGTGTGGTGGGGGCCCTGAGTGGCCCTGGAGAGAAAGAAGATGGAGTTTCTGTAAAGATGAAGCTGTGGGATATGTTCTTCATGGGGAGCTACACTTCATTTCTTTCAATGCTCATAAGTTCTTTGGTTATCATCACCTCATTGATTGCCAATACATTTATATTCGTAGTAATACTTGACTCTTCTATAATGCTTTTCATCACAAGATTCCAATTTGTTTTCACAGTAGACAGGTATCAGTATTTCCTTTTTTACAGATGGGGAGTGTTACTCAGAGGACTAGTTTTGGGCTGTGTACAAAATTATATGCAGTCTCCCAAGCCTTAGACCAGGGCCCAAGCCACTGAATAATCTTGATTTGCTAACACCAGTTTAAAACCACCCTAAATATTTTTCCAGGCTAAACACATTTGTTTCCTGTAATAAATCTGAGGGGGAACCAAATGGTAAATAATGAAATACTGAGAGTTCAGTCCGAACTGTCAAACTCTTTTGAAGGCAAGATAGATGCTGTCATTTCAATACTTAGCCATTGTCCGTTTTAAAGTACATTTCTACATAAAAAGCAAGATCAGTAACAAATACAGATTTTCATATTTTGAGAACTCTGAGAAGCCTATTAGCTGTTCTTAATTGCATATCTTATTTCTCCTATGGCTATCGTGGAGCAGACGAGCCCTATATATACAGGTGGCAGGCAGGGAGGGACCGGCAGCTGCTTTCCTTAGCACTGTCTGGCGAGGTCCATCTACCCCCGTGATATGGCAGTGGCCCATCTGTGCTGCTAAGCAGCCCTGCCTTCAGCTGAAAATGCATCTGTGCCCAAATCTCTACTTTGTAAAACTTCCAAATTTTGTCATACACTTTTATGACTTTGTATCTTCGTAAGTCCACAAAGATTGAAACAAAACGTGGAATTTCTGTGGTTTCCAGTCTTTTCCACCCTTTTGACTTTTCGCCTTTACATGTCACCTTTAAAATGAGTTTTTCTTGATGTACTGTGAGTGTCACTGATGTCTCATCCCAACCATGCAACACTTATTTCTCCATAGCACTAGTTTCACCGAGAACTTCTCTTTCATCAAGTGTTTTCTGCCATTGGCCTCTTCAAGCTTATTGGTGCTCCCTGCAAAAATGACAAGTTTCAGTTGTAGTTTTTCAGCAAAATGAAGAAAACGTGAGTTCAAATTACATTCTGCATACTTTGTTTACAAATATTTTTGAGGAATAAGTGTATCAATAAGCTGAAACATTCTTCTCTTTACAAATTTTCTTTCTCCAGCCATGTTCTTCTTAAGTGCCAATTCCTAGCAGGCATTTTGATGAAACGCTGCTTTGATTTAGGAACACACAAATCCCTAATTTTCTGTGAAATACATGCTCATAAGCCACTTGGAGGAATTTGAAAATCCCAGATCTATGTTTTCTCTTGGTTTCAGCAATGTTGTAACTTAGGCTGTACAACACTTACTTATGAATTACAGTTTTGCGCTTACAATAGCTTGCTGCTTTTTCTAGTCACAAATTTACTTAATTTAACAAATTTAACTTAATCTGTTTATGAAATGTTATGTACTTTACCGTCATTTCAGAATCCAAACTCCAGGTGGCAGGTTTTCTAAATCATTGAGGATCGAACAGGAGATGATGGCCATAATCTTAATCTCTGTATTGACTCCTTGGCCACCATTTCATAAATATGCGCAGTAGTTGTATGAATATTATGAACAATTTCCAAGAGCTAACAAATTTACTGTGCTTGTATGAAGTATTTTAAGATAAAATACTTCTTTTGATCAGTAATTTCCATGTGTTAAGTTGTATAATTTCTTGAGGTTTAGGGGCTGTGGTTTGTGTTCATATTTGAATTGTGTGTGGAAGCCAGTTTTCTCCAATACCTCAAACACGGGTTTATTGGAGGGGCTTGGCTGAGGAGATAAAGGGGAATTTATGGAAAGTTTTAATCTTTGAAGACAGATGGCAACTTTTTAATACTCTTTAATCTTATTATTTCTCTCTGTCTATTCCATGTGGATTTTTAACACGATACTACTCTTACCTGCTAATTATTATGTTTGATAACATACAGATCCTTTAAACAAACTGTTTTCAACTAAGTTTCATGGTTTAACTTGAAAGGAGACAGCCTCAGAAAAAGATGTGGGTAAATTTGAAAGCTCCTTGCTGAAAGTACACGAGCAGCATATAGTGACAGTCAAAATGCACAGTTAAAGAGCTAGGAAAAAAAACCCAAAACAAAACACCAGAGGCTGATACCTCTTATAAATACGATACTTAAAAGCAACATCTTGAAGAAATGGGATACTTTTGCAGTGCAGCACATCATGAACCCAAGGAGCTTGTGACCAAGTGATTTTGAGGTCAGAAACTTTACATGACTGAAAATAATCATCTGTATGAACACTGAAAACATGTAGGACAGTAGCCCAGAATCTTTGCAAATTTACAGGCCACAAGTCTAAGTGAGCATATGTGCTATGAACATACCACACATTATTTTCCCTGCCATTTTTATACCAAGTGTTAGTGGCTCCTTGTGGCCCTCAGTCATGGCAACAGACGGCATGGGCACTCATTTCTGTGAGCCACGGTCTAGTAGTCCTTGCTTTTATTTCACTATATGCATAGCCATTTAAAAAAAAAAAAAGGCAGTTATCTGTTGGAAGGTCTAAGAGGTGCTGGTGTATGCAGGGCCATCCTGAATACTGCTTGTGCAGTCAAAAGATTGATTTCAGTTCTCTCCTGAAATAAAGGCATGCTGTCTTCTGCAGGTATGCAAAAGCTTGATGTAGTTCAGACTTCCAGCCTTTGGCTTCTGTTTAGAGGATGAAGTACCTGCTTCCAGCTGGATTCGGGAAAGTCTTTGCTGTGATTGTGGCGTGAGACTTTCTGCCACCAATGGACTCTGTAGAAAGGCACCTTTTAACCCTCCTGTCACCAAGCCTGTCACAGGGTTTATGAGGTTGGATGAAATGAAAATTTACAACTCCCATGCCCGAGGACATAACCTATATTCTAACAGCCTGAGATTTCTATATTAGGGCAGCACATGATACAAATCCATAGGCATTATCATACACACGATAATTAAAACCAAGGACTTCCACTGGAAATGGGACTGGTTTAATTTTTTTCTAGATCTCTGCCCCAGGGGTGAATTTTTATGTGCGTTCTCTGGTATTTAGTAAAGGGAGTCACACTGCAGACTCTCCTTTACAGGTGGGCATCAATAGGGTCTCTTTCTTCTCCCTGGCTGCTAGTTAAATTTGTAGGAACTTAGTGTCTTTGAGTCTTATCTGGCTCTGCTGTATTTGATTGAAATTGGCCAGTGGATTCATATGTTACTGAGGGAACGATGGGTCGACAGGGAGAACATCCACACAAATAAAGGATCATGCATTTTCTTGCAAGACTTTCCTCTAAGAAAATTCTCCTCTGATGCAAGGCTTTTAACTAGTGTCCTCAAATCTCTATCACCATTCTCTAAGCGCTCAGGATTGCTAACCTAGGAGAGTAAAAAATGTGTTGCAAAGATGGGCTGCTTAAGTTCCCTGGATATAGCAAATGGAGCGCTCCAGCATCCATTGACTAGGCTGTCACTTGCTCTTGTTGAAATATCTGGTAAAGGGAGCAAGATATTACAATCTGCAGTCATTCTGATTAGATTTAACATCTACAGGCTGCCTAGATATGTAAAGAACTGTACAGCTGTACAAAACCAATCCTATTCCCATTATTAATCCCATGTACAAAATTCAGAAACCAAGCTAACTGCCAAATTTAAAAGCCATTTCATACTATGGACACGTAAATGAAAATGATGTGACCAAAGACGTCACCGCTCATCAGCTGAAGCCATTACAACTGCGTGTGCGCTCTTAACCCGCCCCAGTTGTGGACGTGAAACACGCTGGAGCCTGTAGCTGGAGCAAACCGAGTTCAATCACATAACGGTGCTGTGCCTCGAGCCTTAAGCTGCTGCAGCCGAATCCTTCTGGTCATGCGCTCGGAACTCATGCTAAGTCTGAGGATTTCAGAGTACTTAGAAATGTCAGCCTTTGAGTAGAAAAACGTTTTCGATCTTTGCAGCACAGCTGGTGCTCTGCTGTGCTATTTGTTCTACTCGGCGCAATTGGCCATTGAACAGGTTTATTATTTACTTGTGACCCTTCGTCTTGCGTGCAATATGTAAAAGTTGCAGCTTTGGAACTGAACAGGGAACCGTAGCGTGGCTGAACCATGTGTTCTGGGGGATACTGGTGTTCCAGCCACTCTCCCGCTGCTTCTCATGTGGGTTTTTGCTTCAACCCCTTACAGATCGGGATTCCTTCCTTCTTGGTTGAACTGATGTTTTTGGGGTGTACTGTTTTTTTTTTTTTTTTTTTTTTTTTTTTTTTCAAAGGCAGGTGCGTGTTTGTGCGGGTACTTAAAAAACACCTCATGCGTCATGCCCCAAGGTCAGGGCTCGAAGGAAGCAACTGCTCCTTCCCAATTAAGTTTCCAGTCACTTACCCAAACAAGTAACGCTCCGACGATGCTCCTTCAACGTCCATTCCTCGGCGCTCCCGATACCGCCCGGCGAACAGAATAAACACGGAGCTGCCTGCGCGCTTCGCCTCATACAGCAGCCCCCGGCTGCAAGTTCCAACGACGCTTTCCTGCTTTCCTTCCCTCCTTCCCGGGCAGCCCCTGAGGGGGGAGCAGAAGGAAGGAGCCCTCCCGGCCC
>JANZLQ010000065.1:12378542-12413142 GCA_026212715.1 Elanus axillaris | reverse complement strand
GGCCCCCCCCCCCCCCCACCTTCCAGTCGCTAAAATGTAGTTTCTTGTATATGTGGGGGGGGGTTATTATTTGATTATAGGTGATGCCATCCTTTCTAGCTGGATGGCTAGTCGTTACTGGTGGTACAACTTGAGTTATGAAAGTACGTTTAAAAAAAAAAAAGGAATTCTTTGTTGCATTCTTTTTTTTTTTTTTTGTAACTCGGCTGGCCATCAAGCTGCAAAGGTGGAAGACAAAAGCTGCAAAGATACTGTTTATAGTTTTAGTCAGTTATTTGAAATTCTGATTCCTGAAGTTTTAAAACATCAGGTGTTTCTTTTTTATACTTCTTCTGTTCCCTGATCACCTTTTTATTCCTCCCACAGTTGTAATTTCTGTTTTAAAAAGCAGCTTCATGGTGACTTTGAATGGCACATTTTCCAAATAGGAAGTTTTATGTACTTCTTACTACTGAACATTGCTCATTTAGTTTTTGAAGTTAGTATCTCCATGCTGTCTTCAACTAGGTCCTAATTTAAGGTCCTTTCCCTGCAAGCTGTTTTTAAATTTTACGTGTTTTCAATGTGACATCTCAGGCATCCACCTGTTCTGTACGTTTGCACTCTACCCCCTTTCATTCATTCTTGCTACTTTTTGGTTTCATGCATTGTTCATCGTGCTGATCTAGAAAAAGGTAGTCTTTCCCCAAAACTACCTGTGTAGAATGTCCAAGACACAACTTTCCTGCCCAGATACTTTGATTTTTGTCAGCCTATTCTTTAGAGAGCTGTCTTTCCTTTATTGTGTTCAACTCTGAAGGCCCTTTGTGGCCTTTGTGTCCCCTCTCTGTTGTTCATCTACTACTGGGACAGTGGCTGTCGCCTCTGGTTTCTTAAAGCGGACCTCTCTTATATTTGCAAGATACTAAGACTTGAAAAAAAACCCCACTTCTTGTAAGGAGGAGGCATTTATTTTCAGCTGATGGAAAACTGATTACTTTGACCTTCTTCTGAGCCTTCACTCATGTTTTGTAGCATAGGACTCATCTGTTGGGCCAGCACGACTACTGTTGACATTAGTTTTTGTCTTCATTCTTTGTGTTTAACTGGCTTTCTACAACTGTTAGTGATTGTGCTGTGTTTGGGTGGTAAGATCCTCTTGCTTTGTTTCTAACAATGCTTGAATTCTTGGTCTTGAGATCTTGGAGTCTAGGTGGAGAACCGGGCTTTGGAGGCATTGCTGCAGCTTTGGTAGTACAGTCACCTTTTCCCTTACTCCAAGCTCAGGAGCAGAGGTATTTACTTGTCTGGGATGCACTGCATCTCATGCCTTGCCTATAATTTCCTTTTTACGTTTATAATTGCAGGACTCGCTAGATAGTGTATGTACTCGGATGGATGCTGAACTGCAGCTGTGCTTGTGCCCTCCTTGTGGGGTTGAAGGGTCTTCCTGGGCACGAGGTCTGCTTGCGTGGAACCGATGGCACGATGGGAAAGAAAGGTTTTATGTCCTATGAACTCAGGAGTCATTTCATTTTAAAGAGTCATAAAATAGCATCACACTTCTCAAGAAGTAAACAACATTACTGTTCTGTATTGCATGGTACTCTGTTTCTAGCACGGAAAGTTGTTTGATAGCAAGGGCTTTGGCTGCCTTACCTTCTCATTCTTGTGTCTTGTTTGTTGCTTCAGGGTCTTAATACATTTGGACAATAGTAGCCTTCTGTAGTATTTAAATCCACGCTGGGAGAAGTATATAAATCAATATTGGTTCAGACTTTCTCAAGGCTTAACATATTTTTTCAAAGGTTTAATTTATTCTGAATTTAAAACCGCTGAAAAGAGTATCATAGCTGAATGGAGGGAGGCTATAGACAGATAAATGACTATGCAAAAATGACACGGTAGCGATCCGTATTTATACTCCGTCCCTTTAATGCATTAGCTCAACTCATTCATTATATAATTTTCTATTTCTTTTCAGAAAAAAGGCTGCAATCGTTGTCATCCTTTTTGTCGTTAATGATGTTTCTTTATATTAGCTTGCAGTTTTGAGAAAATGCAGAGAACAACGTTATGAAGTTTAGCATATTACTTCTACAGTTCTAGTGCTGGTAGTAGAAACGTATGCTTCTCCACAAAGTAAACAAATACAACGTCTTGACAGCTAGGAAAGAAATACGCTGGGTGAGAGACTGCATCAGTCTTTCAACTCCAGGTATGCTTTTAAGGGTCAAATGTTAATTTTGTAAAAATACATAGACAGAAGCCTGTGTGTGAAAATTTACTTTTCCTGTGGGATTCATTAGTCATTCTTTTGCTCCCCTGTATAGTCCAACTGAAAACAAAGAGCATCATTCTGAGTCTTCCCTTAGTTCCCAAAGTCAAAGTTGTTCAGTGTGGTGTGATTTCTTTTTCTTTTTTTTTTTTTTTTTTTTTGGTGGAACATGATGTAACGGTGGTCTGGGAGTCGAGCTTAAACGTGTGTGAACCTATTTGTCATGCAATGATCAATTAAAGAAATATTCCCAATCCCTCATTCTTTATTTGGCTAGTGAAGGATGTGCAATTTGTATTTCAGCCTTGAAAGATTAGTTAATTACATTATATGGTCTTGGTTTCCAGAATATCCTTCCAAATTTGTTTTAAATTTTTCTTGCTATTCTGTATTACTTTAAAATGGATGCTATGTGGTGTTTCTCCTGATCTTGAAAGTTACTTAATGTCCTCTTTCCTTCCCACCCTTCTTCCCTTTGCATGCCACTTGCCAGAAGATGCCACCTATTTGTACTAAGCTTTCTAAATCTAGCTTGGAAATACGCTTTCTCTTTTAAAGAGAGCACATTGTTTTTTGAAAGGTTAAAGGGATTTTACCAGGTACTGTTTAATAATTTCTGTCTTGTATATTGTGCGTAATAAGACATACCATGCGGTGCCTTTTAGTGTGATTGTAGCATGTCTGAAGTGTTTCATAAAGCAAATACTTTAATCGGCAGCGTAGTAATAACACTGTACTTTTAATATAAGAGCTTTCATCCTGGAGGTTCTAGTAATCTCTGATTTATAGTGTTAGAACTAGCAGAACTTAATATGCAAATCTTGTTGCAAAATGCAGTCAACTCTGGGGTGAAATGTGAAGAACGATTAACAATGCAGAGTAGCATTGTATAAGTAGCTATGATATAAAGTGAAGAAAATATTGTGTTAATTGTCTCAGAAGATTCTTGGGTTGGGGATGAAATGGTTCATTAGGTATGCTGAAAGCATCCGCTCAGGCATTGCAGAAGTGGAAAGTACACGCTGCCCGTCTAAGGAGATGGTTGGACCATCTCTTACTGCCATTGCCCAGGCTATCGGGTTTTGTTCCGGTTCTCCCTCTGCTCTTGTGTCTTTCTGTCCAGGGCTACATGAAGGCACATTCTTCAGTTTTTGGAGCTGAAGAGTGGAACAAGAGTCTTCTTGTAAAGCATTAGTAAAGAAGTGCATATCCATTAATGCTGATGCTTTCTCCATTTCAAACCATCCCATTTCTACTTGTGGCTGTAGATGCTGGGACAGACAGGGATCCGAGTTTCCAGGCTTTCTAGAACAGAACAGCCGCCATAGCTAACTGCCATACAAAAGCCTTTTTAACATGTTGAGATTTCTAAGCCTTTCTAAATTCCTCTCAATAAGAAAATGGTTCTTACATCATGAAAGTTCAGCTCCTTTATGGAAGAAAGCTTTGACACCTGACCTCTTTGTCTTCCCTTATGCAGACAGACATAAGTGTGTATATATATATATATCTTCTTTGGATTCTTTGCTCTTGCACAAAATGGGTTCACAAGTGAGCCTTACCTCTGGGTTGCATGATTGTGGTTTCTGGATTGCATGGAAAGGAACTTCTGAGCTATATAAACTGAAGAAAACTGTTTATGCAGTATTTTATTATATTATGCAGTAACTGTTTAGGTGTGATATTCTAACTTGCCTGTCTTACTGAGAAACTTGGCTACACCTTACCAGTTGTTTTAGATATTACTCCTCCGACTGTCAATGCACGCAAGCCGTGTCTCCGTTAGTGGCGTTACCAAACTTGGGTTTCAGAGCTCTCCCACAGGACGCGGGTTTCCGCATGGCATCGCCTCAGAGCTCACACAACAGTTTGGGCAGGAAGGGAGCTCACGGGCTCTCTCCTCGGAGCTCCTGCTGCAAGCAGGGCCAGCTCGGAGCTCAGGAGCAGGCTGCTCAGGCCTGGCCTCATGCTGGAGAAGCTTCTACTTACATCCAGTGGGAACCTCTTGTGTTTTTGTGTCCTGTCCTCCCACCGTGCGCTGCTGGGAGCAGCCTGGCCTCCTCTTTTTTGATGACCTCCTCGGAGGCGATGGTGGGGTGGCTGCTAGGCCCTCCCAGAGCTGTCTCTGCCCCAGGCTGAGCCAGCCTTCTTGCCTCAGGGCAGATACTCCAGCCCCAGCTCATCTTGGTGGCCTTTTGCTGAACCCGCTCTGGTTTATCCATGTCTTCCCTGGACTGGGAGAGCCAAAACTGGATGCGGTATCTCCGTGTGGGTCAACATGTGCTGGCCAGTGGGGGATGATGGCTTCCCTTGGTCGGTTGGCTGGGCTCCTGTTAATACCTGCCAGGGTGCTGGTGGCCCTGGCTCCTCTTCGGCTTGCTGTCTGACGTGAGCCCCGGGTCCTTTTCAGCAGAGAGGCCTCTTGCTGCCAGGGCTTTTCCTTCCCAAGCACAGGACTCTGCATTTGTCCCTGTTGAATTGCGCGAGGTTCCCGTTGGCCTGTTCCTCCAGCCCATCTAGGTCCCTCTGAATGGCAGTCCTGTCCTTGAGGGTATCAGCTGGTCCTCCCAGTTTGGTGTCATACGAAGACTTGATGAGCGTGCAGCCGTGGTCCATGCTGGGATGTGCCTTGTTTACGGTCTGTATCAGTGACCTGGAGGAGAAGTGCTAATGCCTTCGCTTTGACATCTTCGCATGTGCATCGTATTCTTTGCTTACACCCTTTTTGCCTCTCTTGTTATTAACTTGGAGAGCTTGTGTCACCTTGCCTTATGGCTTTTGTATGCTGTGCTAGAAGGAAACTATGTTGTGTTCTTATTTTCTTTAGAAACATAAACCAGCTAAAATAAAAAAGACATGGGAGTAGGAAAGCCAGCACACGTCAGTCACTTAACTGGTGACATCAGAGAAGGCTGGAATGAGGAGAGACGGTCCTCTCCTTCATGTACTGTCACCAGCCCTGGTAGCTTGCTCCGTCACTCCTCACCTCCATTTGGCCAGTCTTCGGAGCTTTTCTAAACCTGAACTGCATCGCACTGGGAATTAACTCCTTAGTCAGTACACTTGACCTTTTTATTACATGTTTTTTAATTTGCTCATTAATAAAAGGCTGTTATCTTTATGGAAGTTGGAAATAGAACATTCTTTACAAAACAAAGCAGGAAAATGGACTTAATCTTAAGTATGGAGAAGAACGCACGCTGCTGGTATCTTATAAAAGGTTATATGGCTGATTTGTCTGGGAAAAAAAAAAGGATATATTTGAGCAAGAAAATTCTAAACCAAGATTTTGGAGACACCAAAATCTAGAAACTAAAACTGTTT
The DNA here is from genome assembly GCA_026212715.1 of Elanus axillaris. Lineage (NCBI taxonomy): Eukaryota > Metazoa > Chordata > Aves > Accipitriformes > Accipitridae > Elanus > Elanus axillaris. The sequence goes on along the minus strand of JANZLQ010000065.1, from coordinate 12,407,561 downwards.
ATCTACTTCTGTCCCTCTCTCTGTAGATTTCCATGTATATATTTAAAATTCTGTATCTTTAATCCCCATATATTAAACTAGAAAATTCCTTATAACATTACAAGTATTTCCAGGTGGGCTAAAATACAGCAGTAGCATTACTTCATCCCATTTGCAACTGTCGTCATGGATTTGGATAATGAGCTTCTGTTTTTTTTGTTGAAACTAGGATTGCATATCAGTAGTAAGATAACTTCTTTACTGATGTTTGCTTTGAGAATGCTAACTCTTCTGCCATTGGTCAAACAGTGGCGTTCTGGAGACAAGTAAGAGAAGTTAAATCAAATTTAAATCAGTTACAGTTAAATAAGGATTATAAGCTGTGATCCATCTCTCCAGATGTTGAATCATGTAGTATTTAAAATCTATTTGCTTATTTTCTCTAAATCTATAGTTTGAAATCAATACTGTTCTGATTTTCAACATAGTCATAGGAGTTTATTTTTATAGGTTGTCTTATTGATTAAGATGTTTTAACTTTACTATGGGCTTGATTTTTATTTTTTCTAGATCAAGCCAGCGTACCCGCCTGCGTGCTTATTGTATCAGCAGAGTCCTTGCTTTTTAGTTTTTTCTTTCAGTTATTTAAAGGCTTGTTCAGATTGTAGACAAGTTGTCAAGGAAGTAGTATGATACTATTTACTGCTTCTGAAACTGTTTAGCTTGTAATTTCTAGTGTTTTCCTATTGGATATAGAGACTTAATTTAACATCAGATTGAGTGATATAAGGGCAGAGTTTAGCCTAATTCTTTGTGCTGAGCGTTCATGGGAGGAAGTGGTTTAAAGTCCTGGCCTTCACTTCTGGTGTTTGCTTGTCCTTTGATGCATGGAAAGTCTTGGATAAAAGCTTTTGTTGAAGCGTTGCGCTGAAAATTACATAATTACTCGTCAGTTTGTTCACTTCATTACTCATTTGGAGGGAAAACACTTCTGTATTCCAGCAAGTAGAAGAGGGGCCTTTACATAGGATACGTACCGTGCTTTATTAAACACAGTCTGTAGACACTCACTTTTCTCTCCCTCCTCTATTTCAGACTCCGGGTAGAGGTGGGTCTCAGAGCTCAGATTCGGATTCATCTGCCACACCAGGAAATGCTGTGGATGTGAACAACGAAGGCTCCTCCGAGGTACTGTACACTGTACGTGGGACTGGAGTCTTAAACCTTGGGTGCTGTTTCTCTGATCCCTGGAGCTGCTGGGAGTAACTTTTGATGCCCTACCTAAATAACAGCAGTACGAAATAAACAGAAGTGTCATCTTCTAAGAACTGGTTGTTATTTAAATAAAAAAAGAAAGGCTAGGCCATATTTATATGTAGCTGTTAATTAGGCTGATCTGTCTAAATGGTCACAAGCAACCCTTCCTGTAATACTAGAGATGAATTACTAACATTAAAAGCAATGACACATAAGCTTAAGACTCCTTGTTAATAAATCTTTTATGAGAGTTCTGAAAAATGAGGCTTAACATTTTATCACATTTGTACTCCCTTTTCACCTTGCTTCTGCTAAGCCAAAACGCATACTGGAAACCTCCTCCTCCTCCTTGTGAAATATCAGACATGTTGGGTTTTGTTTGGTATTGGTGTATAAATCTACCACCTATAAATCCTGTCTTTTTTATGTGCTGTATGCCATGCTTAACCAGCAGAATAAGTTGTTATTCTTGCTTCAATCCCGTATTACAATGTCTTTGGATTTACAGTGTTGTCAAATATTAACTCTGAAAAATGCAAACTGACTTCACTGGCTGTTGAAGCTAGTTTGTGCTAATGTACCCTGATTACCTAGCTTGAAAATGTTTCAAGCTTAGCATACAAATGCAGTGCAAGGTTAATGACTCCTATTACAGCATTAAAGGGAGCAAAGTGCCCTTTCTTACACTGAATAAAGTGTATGATGACTGAAATACTCCAATGTCTGCTATGATAAGAGATAAGAGAAACTTTCACTGTGCTGTTTAAAGTCCTAATTGCATTCAGTCTGTGCATCTGCTTATTTCTTATTTCTTGAAGCCTTATTACAGTCAGGATGATTAGACATTGCTTCATAGTTTGCTGCATGTTATACATGTCATGCATCTGTGAGTCAAAAATCTGGTTTGTATGTGTATTTACACTGTCCCTGAAGCAAATAAATATTCTTAAATTGCAGACTAAAATCTCATTACTTTTGTAGTTAATTAAAGCATAAAAAATGTGCAATGAGATAATTGCTTCTTTCCAAGGTTTGGCTGAAATTGCACAATTCTGTTAACATGAGTACAATATCACTGACTGTACAGCTGGTGGGTGTCACAAGGTACCTCAATACTAATCTAGTAGTATTTTCTTGACATAGGATGAGCTTTCCAAGTGTGGGTGTGCCTGCACTATTGCACCATTGCTACTGAGTCGAAAAGGGGCCAGACCAAAGGCTGCAGTGTCACTTCTGGTTGATACTGTATAACACGAAAAGGTATCTTTTAGTTGTCAACAATTCCACCATCTGTTGCATTAATTACAAATGGGGTGTTCCCCTTAGCACACAATGTCAAAAACTATTTGAAACTGAGCTCTGAAGCTGGTGATGGGTTCTTACTGTCCCGCGATTCGCGCGTTGCCGCATGCAACTCAAGCCTTTCTGTTGGTCTTCCTTTTCCTGCGTAGCTGGCCTGAGGTGTTGGCTCTCTGAGAGCTTCTCTGCAGAAGCACGATAGCCAGACTTTGCAGAATGTTTGCTCTCCATTTTATCGTTACATTCCTGCCTGGTTCTCCAGTATGACGTAAAGTCAGAAATTCAGTTGACTTATTTTTACTCCAGTTTCTTGGCTAGATTTTCTAATTTGTATTTCTGCAAGATTCAAATGGAGAATAATTATTAAATCTGTGCAGATTCTCATGTTTCCTACCTCCTCAAGCCTGGTGGAAATCAGTCCTGATTTTTGAGAATAGTAGTATGAGACAAAAGGAGTGGGGAAGTCTGAATTCAAACTGTTCCTTGCTCAAGGAGAGGTGAAGATCTCTTCTAATCCTGTCTGTGGCCACGTCAGCACTTCGGATCACACATAGACCTGTACTCTAGTCTAGATACACCTTTTATTCACTGTGCAGTCTGCCCAGGGAGGAAACGTTTGAGCCTATCCTACCTTTGTAGCTTAGGTCCCAGTGCAACTCTGTCTGTGGTACGGGGTTGCTAAATATTCAATGCTTGCAGTGAGTCTACCGGTGTGTTTACGCTTTCATTAGTGTAACGTGGCTGCGTTAGCTACGCACGTTTGCCACAGGCATCCCTTTTGGAAGGGCCTTAACCTTTCCATGCATGCACGAAGGGTTGTGTTCGGTCTGTCCTGCTTGCCTCCGTAGTGCTCCGCCACCGAGGCGAAGGCATCCTCCGGCCAGCGGCGTGGGCAGAGGCCCAGAGTGCTTTGACTCTCCACCCTGCTTTTTCTAGGGCTTTAAGCATGTAGCGCGTGTCTTGAAGATGTAAAGCTGTTGTTCTTCAGAAATCAATTTAACTTTTGGCTGTGGTAAATCTCTGGTGAGCATACTGAGGTGGGTTGGGTTTTTTTGTTTCTTTTTTTTTTCATTCTACCAAGGAAGGTACCTATTTTTCCCTAAGTGCCCATGCCAGCCGGGCATGCAGCTGTGCTGGCACCCAGGCCTCTCCTGCTGCCGCAAATTTCTTATTAATTTAGAGGGGTATTTCTGCAATCTCACCGCACCGCTTTTGTCTCTCTCTGTGAAACATCTGAACACCCTTGTGGGAAACTGCATGATGGATCTGACATGAAGCCTTATAATGGTCCATTTACAATTTGTTATGCGGCTTATTCCTCTGTCACATGAAGGGGGTACCAAAAGTATCTGGAAAACAGAGTAGTACACAGCATGGTGCTAGCTTTTAAAGTGTGTTTTGGATTTGTTTGTTTTCATGTTCTTTTTAACTGTTCCTTCTTGCCTTTTCCATGGTATTGATATGTGGTTTGCAAAAAATATTTTTCCAAAAGGAGAACAGACTTTGCTTTTGGTGATTCTAAAGAACTTTCAGCGTAAGAATTTGAACAGCATTTGATTCCAAATCTGCTTTTTTGTCTTTATTAGTTTCTTAAAAACAAATATACGTTTCACAGGGCTTCATCTGTCCACTATGTATGAAAGTGTGTGTAACTCCCACTGATCTGTCTGAACATTACCAGAATGAGCACACTGGCACAGAAGGAAGACAGGAGCTTCGTGACCTCCCAGCTGTTACTGTGGGTCTTGTTTATTTTGTTTCAATAGCTTTGGTAATGGGCTGCTTTAAATGAACATACATCTTTTCTCGTGGCTTGGGTGTCTGCTCTTTAAATTGTTTCATTTGATTCCTTGCTGATAGATAATTTGATCTCTTATGCATGTTTCCAAAGTATACATTCAGCAGAAGAATTAATCTGTGTCTAGCTTTCTGGTTGGCAGTTGTCTCTCACATGAAACATTTGCACTGTTGGGAGACTTGCAGTCACCGATATGTTCTTTTTGAGCAGCTTTTGCTGACTCAGTATAGTGATAAATGTGGTATCAGATCTGGTACATCCTTTGTGAAAAGAAATGTTTCGAGCTCTTATTAGCTAAACTATTTTTAAAGCAGATTTCTAGTGGGAGATAGGTACATTGGGTAAAAGATGGAACAGAGGACAGGAATATAAAAAATGTAGAAGCTTCTCTTCTTGAACATGTTTAAGAGCCTTATGTATTGCAGCAATGCTGTAAAAATAATTATAAAAACAATTTTTTACATAGAATTTTATTGGAATTTTTTATGCCCCCAACAAAATGCAAAGGCCATCTCAGTTAATTGACATTATAAATAGTGCATTTGTACATTCTTCCAATTGTGGAGTGTAAAACTGCACAATTAAAACAAAGTGTGCAGTTTTACACTCCTTAACTGGAAGAATTCAGATTCTCTAAGGTAACAGCCTCCAGCTGCACTAGGCTATTTGAATTTTTTCTGCTGTGAACCTGAAGAGAGTAGATTTGACTTCTGGGAGCAGGCAGGTTGCCATGCACAAAATGGGTTTGTATGGAGGTGAAGTTTTGCATTCTTTCTGCAGATGTTACTTCTGTTTAGTTTTGGAATCAAAGTGTTTATTCTAGGCTGTGTGAGTGATGTGATTTTATTGTGTTTGTTGCTGTATGCATTTGTGAAGTAGTGCTTTTTTCCTTCCCTACACTTGCTATGTATTTACGCTTTATTTTTGAAGGGAAAACTTCAAACTGTGGGACGTTATTCCCAAAGATGATGAAAGCCATCAATACACTGATTGTCCTGGAGTTACTTGAGATCTCTTTTCAAGGGTGAAGTGTCACCTGTTAAAGTGAGCAGGATCTGTGGTAAAACTAGCCTGTGCTGCTCTCCTGGAGTGCGGGGACCTCCTCAGAGCCAGGACAACTGGGGACTGGCTTTTGATTGACTCCTCACTGCCTCCTGTTGAAGCAGGGGCCATCTGTAGTGCTCTGTTTGTGGTCAAGTCAGCTTTTTATTTTCTTTATTATCTGGTCACAATGCAAATGCCTTACCTGAATAAGCTGTGACTTACTGGTGACAGACTGTGGCGTTCCTGATGTGATGGTATCAGTTGTTTGTGGGATTGTGAGCCATCAGAGGTGGTTTGGTTATCTGAAGAAGTTACTCCTTCATTTAAGCTGGGTTGTGTTTAACGTGGTTCCATAGAGCTGACTGCTGGTTCTTGCCCACTTTGAGTTTTTGTTTTTCCACTATTAGTTACTTGTCAATACTTTTTACTTGTCAGTAGCTGATTACAACTTGTTAACTTGAGTAATACTCGTGTATTGAGTGTAACATATGAAATGCAAATTCAGTCATTTCTAGCTGTTGCTGTTTCCTCTTGCTAAAGCTGTTCTTTTTGGTACAGTGACTAAGTAAATATCTGGAAGAGGTGAGAAACAAAGAATGCAAATATATATGGTTTTTTTTTTTCAGTTTGATCTTTTGTTATATCAGCATGCATAGAAGCATTGAAAAAGTGGGGAAATCTGTTAATTGCTTTCATCATTACTAGCATGTAAAGTTTAAAATACTTGACTGCTCAGAAACTGGTGGTTTGCATTTGTTGATGGAAACTGATAGTCTGCATTTGCAGCAAGCATACTGTGATCCTGAAACAGCAACACAATCAGGTCGTCACCCTTCATTCCATCTTTGCCGTTCCTGAGACAGCATTGTAAAAATAATATAATGTTATTGATGTCATCTTATGTAGCAGGCACGTGAAGCATTGCTGAGCTTGGTTTACTAAAACTGGTGTTTGGCTTTCTATTGCGTGTGGATGCTACTCTGAAAAGTTCAAATACATTTTTGTTGGAAACAACGCTGAAGAAGCTCCCAAGTTCAGTTTTTTTGCCAATGCATTCTCCTTGAACATGGAGGTAGGATGTGTTGCCAGGCCAGTGTTTAGTCACACTTTGAGAGACCTGAAAAATTATCACTTGGTTGACAAACGCATTAGTAATTTGCTTTTAATTTTGCTATAGCGTTCTTCACTAACTTGTCTTCCACTGGTAGAACCTCCTGGCTGATGAAGATTTTAGTAAATCGGATCATTTGCCCCTCTGTTCTTGCCCTTTCCTCCTCTCCGTCCTCCATGCAGTGAGAGTTGGTCTTGTTCTTCAGACGGGTGCCCACACCTGCAGTTTCCAAAGGTGTCTGATGTCCTGTTGTGGGAAGGGATCCTCACCACTCACCTACAGCCCTATTTATGGTCTTCCTCTTAAACAGCTCTCTGTGCCGCCCTCATTTTTCTAACTAGGGGTTGCACCATATGAGAACTGGTAAAAATGATAGTGGAATACTTTCCCCTGCCCCCTAAACACTGATGAAGCCTTACTTTAAAAGACAAAGGCTTATTCAGCTGCAGGAACAACCACCAAGATGTTGGCAAGTCTCTCTGTCCGTATATAGCCAACTCAGCCAAACAAATGCCGTGTGGAAGTCACACGCATAGCCATGTTCCCAAACAGGAACATTGTTTCCCAACTTTCATGTATACAGTGGTGTCACTAACAAAAGCTGTGTGGCTTCTTCTGTTTTATTTTCTTTTTCCTAAAGGAATGATACATTTCTAAACGGTGTCCAGCATTTCCTGACTGTGTCTGTTGGATGCTCAGGACATCTAAACAGTGAGTCAGTTAGAGAGGCTTAGTTTCAGACTTCCTTCCCAGTTTCTCAGGAGGCATCCAAAAAACCCGCTGTATGATACCCCTGCAATGTTTAGAATATAGCGGCTGTTAAAATCTAGTCTTATCCACAACTAAGCTAAGGCAATTTTTAAACAGTTCTTTTGGGTAGTTTTCATAACCTTCCAGATGTTTAGTAAAGATGTATTTCTTGGCTAATAAAAGCAAGATAGGACCCTGATGCTTTCTGAATAGGCTTTTCATAACAGGATTGCCTAGAGTGTAAATTGGCATACTAGTTGTGCAAAAATGTGGGGATTTTTTGTCTTTTTTTGAAAAGACCTCATTACTTACGGTGTTATTTTCCCTACTTGTCTCTTATTGTAGATGCAATTGACTACATCTTCTGTTTTATGGATGCTTTTGGAATGTTGCAGGCTGCTTTTGCACAGAACATTGTGTCAATGCTTTAATGCTGATATTTTATTCTCTTTGCTCTTTTAGTTGCGTCTCAAATTAGGTTGTGGCGGCTGTTTTCACCTTGGTGGTACTTGCTTTGCACAGGAACGAAAACCATTGGTTGAGCTACATTACTACATTAATTTGCTGCAACATCTGAACAAATACTACGAGAATGAGGAATTAGAGATACTGGATTGATTTGACTTGGCTATGTGATGAAACTTTTCTTTAAGAAACAGAGAATCCACTGGATTAGAATTTCTAATTCGTGACAAAATTGTAGTCTTGTAGGTTGTGACAGAATTGTGGTCTTACTCATCAATAGTAATAACAACAGAAGAGAACTGAACTAGAAATTATGTTGGTTCTATTCTTCTCAGGAAGAATCAAGCTTCTTTTCTGGGAAGACATTGAATCTGCAGTCTGGTATAAAATAAACTGTAGTGAGACACCTTTTTTCTTTTTGTCCAGAAAGTTAAATACTTAGTTGTAAAATTGAAATGGACTGCAGGTCTTAATTATATAAAACATGACCTTTTAACCTACTTTTCTAATGATTAAATAGAGATGTTATCTGAGGAAGCCACTGTCATCGTACTGTTTATGTAAACACAGGGGAAAGGGCTTTTTCTGGTAGAAGGCATGGAAAAAATGTCACCTGTATTTTCCTGTTAACAATATATAAAGGGAGTGGCCTATTTTATTTATTCTTTAACTTAAAATCTCTCTCTTCTTATTTTAATAAGTATCTAAGACTTCTGAAATTACAAAATATGGTCTTGCCCTTGCTGTCTAGGCAGTTTAATCTGCCTCTGAGAACTACCTGAGGATTCAGTTGTATCCTTATATATTTGGGAAATACAACCTAGAAACTACTTGATACATCTTTCAGCATTGAAACATCAGTAGTTTCTGTCCTCTGGTTCTAAGTATATACAGTTCCTAATCCGTTGTGTAAAATGTTTCAGCCTTTAAATCACTGTAACTGGAGAGTATCTGAGTTTTAGTTTAGACTTACTGTTTAGATGCTGGTGAAGATGCATATCTTCTGTCAAAGAAGGTTGTGGAGGTTCACCTGCAGTGGGAAATTTAGAATTTTTCCAAATATTCATGACACACAAAAAATAAAATCAACTCCAGGGAAGTGTTTATGCCTCTGAGCATGTGAACATGCCATACAGCTCTTGAATTTACTTGCAGTTTTTAAACAGGCTGGACTTTATTCACAGCATACAGCTTATCGTACCAGTACAGTTGTGAAAGAGCTGTTAATGTAAGTCTGGATTCTGAGACATGGGCAAACATAGGTCATGGCTGGAAGGTGGTACAGCTCTGGGCTTGAGTCACAGCTATTGCTTTTTCTTCATGCGGCTCACTGAAACAGGCTGTAGGCTTGAGTGCTCGCCCAGTATTTCTGGAAGGTCAAAGATGAAGCCAGAAACTCAAATTTGTTTAAACTTAAAGCTGGGCATGTGGATGCCTGGCACGTTAAAGTGCATACTGGATTGGGCTAAGCTGACCTATAGCATCTCTATGGTAGAATAGTCCCTGATCTTTTCCATGTGGTACAACTATCAATTATACTGAAATTCTGTGTGGGTTTTTTTTGGTGGGGGGAGGTGGTGGTGTGTGGAGTGTTTGTTCATCACAGTACTTAAATATTTTCCAAGAAGAGTGTTTGTGGAATAAAACTGACTTCTCAGTGGAAACCAGCAAAGTTCCTTGGTTCTTTAAGCTTGACTCATGACATAATTGCTGGAATAAAAATTCAAGATGTTGCAGGAGCTCTGTGCGTGCTATCCGTGCAATATAGCTCTTGAACACATACAGCTGTAGATCAGCAGCAATCATAGCAGCCTGAATGAGAGCACTTGTTCACTTCTATGCAGTATTAAAATGGGACTGGAGAATAGACTAGATGGTCATCAGATATTTCAAGAAAATGCAAGGGAAGCTAGGTAGATATGGCTGTGACTTTCAAACTTAAATAGGGTACCTTTTTTCTTGGAATTCAAGTAGATGAGCAAATCTGAATTCCATCTTGTAAAAACTGTTTTCCCTGTGGGACTTTTCTTCAAAAAGTCATCTTCTTTCTGCCAGATAACTCTGGGTGTTTTGGGTTTTTTTTGTGAAAAAGGAGCTTCGAATAAAGTAAGCTGTGCTTTCACTCATCAATTGCTTAAGACAAGATTTCATATTAGCTTTGCAAAGACCATTGCATTAAAGCTCTGGGGAGAAAAGAGCAGTTGGCAGATGAAGACAGATTTAATGCGTGTATATTTAGGTGTCTCAGGCTCCAGTTATTGATGATGGAGTCCAGGGAGCTGTTATGCTGACCTTACATATGGTATACACATTTATTAGGTCAGCTGACTAGATTTTTCCTCCACTAACTCTGTTGAATAGCTCTCCATTGACAGTGATGGGGGAGTAGACACCTACATGTAAATGTCTGATTATTTTTTAAACCTTAAGTGGAAGCCTTCAGCCTGTTGAGGATGTATCTTTGAAAATCTTCAATCGCTAGTGAGTGAGGAAAATACTGGTTTTCAAAGTGTCTTGTCATACTACACAACTCCATTACATTGGGTTTGTGCAGAATGGTGAGGAAAAAGCCATTACAAGTAAGACAACATTCTGAGAAGGCAGAAATTTTCAGAAATACATTTTTATACCACTAGCCTACTCCTCCCAAGTCCTACAGAGTAATACAAGGAGAACCCAGAGAAAGAGAATCCATTCAGTCCTATATCTTAATTTTTCTATTATGTAAACTATTTCTGAATCAGTTTTAAAATTTTCTGAGGACTAGGGGGACTCTGTGGTAACCTGCAGTCAGCCTGGCTGTGCGCCGTGTGCCTGTGGGTCTGTGCCCCTGCTCCGCCGGGCAGTGTGTTTCGATGTGGGAGGCCAAAGTTCTTCCAACAGTTAATAGCCCTGTAAATTATATTGGTCCAATAAAAATAAATTTGGTATTTCTTGTGGCAAGAGTTTTCTTCCAGTGTTGCTATTGGCATCCTGGCATTCTTCCCAAAGAATACTGTATTAATGATTCGTACGACCATTAATGTTACCCGAAAGGAATCATTTACCTTGTGTGCCTTTTAGGAGAGAGAGTGCTGAGAAGCTTAACTTCATCAGGCCTGAAAGTAAATCTTAACTATTAGAAGGGGAAAAATAGCTACAAACGTTCTTCTACAGGCTTATTTGAAAGTCTGTCTTGAGAAGGGCAAGTAAAGAAGCCTCTGGTGCTTCCACGGAGCCCGAGATCTTCGGTGAAATTTGGCGTTACAACTCCAGCTGAGGCGAGACACCTTCCTGCAAACTTCTGTGTAGCAATTTCTGTTCTGCTCCCAGTGAAACCAGTGTGTTTTGGAGTCTTTGCGCCGAAGAAGGCCTGTCCCACTGTGAACAGCACGGTGCTGTGGAGGTGCTGGGTGGTAGGCACAGCTCACAGGCATCCACCTGAAAGAGAACATTTCCCTCAGGATCAGAAAATTGGGATTTGAAGTTTAGCACATCTCTTGTTCTCATTGGAGTGCCTTGACTGCTGGGCCAGGGGCTATTTTGAGCTGTAAATTGTGTACTGACTCCTAGGGGCTTGTCTGTGCATGTGTATGGGGTTTTGGTTTGGATTCCTTTTTTACTGTTCTTGCTCTGTCTTGCTTCAGCAATTCTGTGGTGATCTTAAGAACTCTTTCCTGATAAAAACTTGTGCATGTGGTTGTTGTGGTTTTATTTTTATTTTCTGTTAACTGACAGGAGTCTGCAGAATGCTTTGGATTCAAGAAATTGTCATTTCCTGGTGGAAAGATTTTGTATTTATAAAAACAAAACTCAGCTAATCATCCTTTAACTTCTTTTGGGCTCTTTTTCTCCCCATGTAACGCAAAAGATAAAGCCCAATTAGAAACATCAATTAGGGAGTTACGAGTTACGATGCAGTGCTGCAGGGGCTGAAAGTGATGTCTTTGCTTTTATTAAATGAAGAATATGAATTGCCTTTCACTTCTCTGTGGCTGTGCTTTATGCAGAGTAACTCCTAAATGCATTTTAAAATGAAATCTACCAAGTGTCTCTTGGCAAATACAGCCTTTTGAAAAGTATAACTGTGCATGTTTTATGTGGTAGCGTCCTTCTTCAAATATAAGAATGTTGCTCTCACGCTTGCTGCTTCTGTAAAGGAGTCTGGTAGTTAGGTGAGCCAAGCGCAGACTTCACTGCGCAATCTCTTCTTTATCCAGGGCAGGCATGGTCCCAATATAGGAATATCTTGCACTTGATATAAATGCCTGCAAACTAACAAAAATGCCTACAAGATTTAAGCATCTCAGACCTTCAGGTTTCTTCCCTTCTTCTCACACATTGGTTTTTAGGTTAGTAAAATACATTTTGGCATATATTTTCAAATTCATCTCAAGCTGATGCTGAGAGAGAGAGATGTTTTTATGACCGTCTTTAAATTTTTTTTAAAAAAGCTAAAGCAAAAGACCCACCAGCTCAAGTCCCTGAACAACTATTGTCACCTGGGGCTAATAGTTGCAGCGTGGGGAACCTTTGCCCTTCTGTGGTTAACTGTCTGGTGCCCAGGAAGATCCTGGTGATTCTGATTTCCTTACTCTAAAGTGAACTGAATTAACGCTGCTGCCATCAGAGTCGACATTTGAATATACCAGCCTGTGTCCACCCCACAGGCTCTCAGCTGCAGCATGATCCCTTGTCCTTGCAGCCATTGCCTTCAGATCTGCCTGCCTGGGAAATTGTAGGCTGGCTTTGCCTAATAATTGAGACGAATGATTGCTGTCCCCTTGGGCTAATTACACATGTAAACTATTCTTTCCTCTTCTCTAGGGCTCCTCTTTCTGTGGAATAAAACCCAACCACAAAAAAAAAAAAAGCGCAAAGAAACAGATTTTGCTGTTTAAATGGAAAGAAATAAAGGGCAAAAGGAAGGAGAAGCCAGACCAATTTTTTACACTCGTTCTTTCTAGATGCACTTATTAGTGTTATGAGGAACACTTGCTTTTCTTTGTGAACAGCAGACCTTCCCATCACTGCGAAACTAAACACAACACTGAGAACTGCTTGGGAGTATTTCATCCCGAAAGGGTGCTGTTGCACTGTCATTGTATGAGACTGACTGCTTTCAGCTATTAGGAAGAAGAAATCCCTTGCTTTTTGACCCCTCCTATAGCCATTGCCCTTGCTATTTGCCAGGAATCTCCCTTGGGTTCTTTTGCTCAGAGTGGCTGTCACTGCCATCATATCATTAAATGCTAATTGTATCAGATAAACATTACCAGGAACCTAGTAGATTAACTAATATTCTGTACCTATTTTGGCATGTATACACACATATGAGTTAACTTGGTTTAATCTGGAGTGAAATTGTGCTGATCAATTTTGGAAATAACTAAATGGTTGTTAAGGGTGAATGCCTGTTTTCTGCTTAGGAAGGAGTTTTGTTTGATCTAGTTGTGCCAAAAATTAGTCTTCAATATGCTATGTGGTGGGTTTGACAAGCAACTGTTTTCAGTTATTTCTGAAGCACTAAACAAGTAATAGCAGTTAGGAGGTCCCTGTTCAGTGCTCTGGAGCTCTGGCCGCGTTTGAGTAGCTGAACGTGATGGTTCTCCTGGGATAAATCCACGTTAAGTGTTTGGTTGTTGAATTCTTAGTGACTAGTGAAACAAGATACTATGAATGTTGAGTTAGAAAGTGACTGTTACTGTGGTTATCAACATATGTATTCAGTATGTTCATTTTGTGCTAGTATTTAAAGTTTTGTGGCTCGTCTTGTAACATCCAAACGCAAAGTTAAGAGAAGAAAAGGAGTGTCAAAACTCTTCATATGTCCTTCAGAAATCGTACAGGAGCATATGTTATGTAAAGTGTGATAATCCCACAGGAGTACTCTCATCTTGGATACTGGAGAGCCTTGCTTTAGCGTTGCAGTGCGCTACAATTTATACTGGCATAAGGGCCTTAAGGGTAACATATAAACGTGCAAAAGCACCTTTGAAATGAATATAAGAAACAGGGGCCTGAATCTCACTTACACAAGGTTCTTTCTGCACAGCTTGGAATTACAGGGAGCCTTTAACATGAGACTCAAGTTGTTGCCTCTCTGAAATGTCTCTCTCGCCACTGTGGTTCATATGGGCTGCAGGGTAAATGGGAATTGGGCTTGGAGTTGGCATGATAGCCAGATGAGTGAAGGACCAATATAAAGTACAGCACTTAAAAGCAGGTGTAATAGGTTGCTGGATAAAATGAGATGGATGGTAATTCTGATAAATGGCAGTTTGGACACTCCACAAATGCTTAGAGGTACGTAATGTATACTGTTTTCATTTGTCTGTGGGCTAATGGGTAGAATGAGGGCTTTGCTGTGCTAAATTCCGCTTTGGTAAGCTTGCAGTAAATATGTTGGAATGAAAAGGGATGATTTCTGATTCTTTAGGCTGTGGAGATCAGATTTTCTTGAGATAGTATTTCTCTGAATTGCTTTTACTAATTGATAGCCTAAATATGGCGCTAATAGGTGTTTGAATAATTGTACTTTGGACTGTTTTTTTGTATCTTCCTTTTTAAAGACCAAACTCCAAACCCTACCTCCTCTTTTGAAGAAGAATCTGATTTTATGAAAAGTTATATGGAAAAATCTTTTGGGGGGGGGGGCAGAAATTGCAGAGCAGTCCTTCTGAAATGACTCTTTATTTTTCTAAATAAAGGTTTTGTTGCCAATATGTAATGCTGTTGGGAAAAATCTCACTGAATAATGAAATGTGACTTTTCTAGGCATTTTCTAACTTTTTCATTGCCAAAACTGTTATCAGAGCAAGAAATAATTAGTATGAATCTTAACAATTGTATTTGCTACCTTTTAGATTTGCAAACAAAATTTAGAATTCTGTGTGAAAATAAGGCGGAAGAACCTAAAACTTTACTTCTAATCTGCTTTTTTTTTTCTTTTCTTTTTATAATAGGGCTTTATTTGTCCTCTCTGTATGAAGTCGCATGGATCAGCTGAGGAGCTGTTCAAGCACTATGAAGCAGTTCATAATTCTGGCATTGATTCAACTCATGGAGGAGAAGGTCATCTGTCACCAGAAAGGTGCAACAGTACCCATTTGTGCATGTGCTTTTGTGTCAGTGTTGAGCTGCTTCTAATTACACTGAAGGCTGTATTAATTTGAACACTTAATTATGTAGTCAAGTATTTAAATGTTCATGCCCCATTTCCAACTACAATTAAAAAGCAGCTTGAAACTTACATTGGCTGATACTGATCTGATAATGAATGAAAACCAGGTACACATGTTTATATTGTTAATTAAGTCACCTGTTTCTCATGTAGCTGACAATGAAGTATTACAGCCTGAAATGATTTTTAGGAGTGTGGCAGAAAAAATACAGTTCCTCCTAATTTCCAGCATAGAGCTGAAATTTCATCTTTTGGGGGTGGGGGAGGACAGCCCTGAAGATGAGAGAAGAAACCTGATTTTGTCCCTGGGTAGTAGTTAGAGTACTTACTGGGTAATTACATCAGTATTTGCCTAAATAGGTTCCCATATTACCTAGTTATATGCAAATCTGAGAAATTTCTGCCTGTGTCACTAATTGTCCTTCTGTGTTCCAGAAACTCCATGTTGATCTTCAGAAATCTTCTCTAATTTATTTTATTTGACTGTTTGGTCAAAACTGTATTGTTAAATATATTCCTAGGAAACATATCAGGTTGTTTTATTTTTGAGAGTATGAGAGCGGTATGTAGCAGGAACCGATAATGTGAAATGCGGGTGGTCACCTGCTAATGGAGCTGTCTTCTGCCAATGCTGGGAAGTAAATGGTTCAAAAGTTTTGTCACTAGCAGAAATGTGACCCCAAATGATAAATAATTACATTGAAAGAAATACATATATTTATGTAATTAACTCAAAAGAGGGTAGTTCTTCAGTGAGATGAGTGTGGAAGTTAACATATTCCAGTTGCTACCCGGATGAAGATCAGTATCTCCCCAGTATTGTGCAGAGCTGGCAAGCCAATAAGAGTCAGCATTAGCAGAGGTCTTCTCTTCATGCACGGATGGGCCCTTCCTTGTGGATAGCTGCCTTCTCTCCCAGCTGCTGCAACAAAAGAAATTAAAATTAGGGCTTTATATAGGCGAAAATGGTAGGGTACTAATGGAGCTATATTGGCTTTCCTATGTGCATATTTATTAAAGAATGAGTGCTTCTTCTCTGTCTGATTTAAGCTTTTTCAGAGTGATACAACTTAGACCTGAAATGATACTTAGTAGAGTAATAACATTCACATGGGGGAATTACTGGTCTTAACTATATTGTTTATATAGTTTATGAAATATTTATTTTTATGCCTGCAAGTTTCCAATGTCAACCAGATGTTGGCTGGTGAAATTTATTTTTTTTTTCCTGGCTCTTGACAGTTTAAGGACAAGTGGTTTTGTTTTCTCTCATATAATTGAAAAAGTGGACAAGGTCAGGGAGTTTGGATGGAGTGAAGGGAGTCTGGTGAGAGCTGTTGTGTAACATGAGCTATTTCTTCCTATTAGTGTGGCATTCTTTAACGTTTCTCAGTTGCATGCTTGCTTGAGAAAACTCTCATTCAACATAAACATGTTTTTCCAAGACTTGGAATACTGTATTAAGGAAATATTGCAGCCTGCAGCAGGGAGCCACTCTGTTAACCGACTAGGAGTGAAACTTCCATGTAATTCATGGGACCAAAATTGGGAGGTGAAATTCCTTGTATAGTGAATAGAGAAAGCTAGGTACTATGAATTACATTGTGTCCTCTTCCTCCCACCCCCCAATAAACTACTGTGATTAAGTGCCCAGAGTAAATCACGCAACTGAGGCTATTGGTACTCAGTGCTAGGACGGAGGCACTGGCCTTACAGGTGGGGAACGCAGTGGAGCATAAGGAAAAGGTAGTAAGGATTTGCCAGATGGTGAGGCTCAGATGTGCTGAGAGAAGGAAGGGATTGTAACAGCTGTAGCAGAAAGGGAGATTTGGTGAGGATTTGGATGGCAGTAAGAAAAACAAAGCTACAGTGTCTAGAGTGATCCCTTACACGTTTTTTCCCCATTCATTTTCCACTGGGCAGCTAAGCTGAATTTAGTTTTCAGCTTAAAACTGTCAAGCAAAACTGTGTTGAAGATCGAGGCAACTGCTGTAGAAGGGTCCTTACATTACAAACTGTCTCTCTTCCCCTCCTCCTCCTTCCCTTCTACTACAAACTATTTTTATACAGCTCAAAACGTTTTATGTGCTACAAAGGCCAGAGCATCTTAAATGCTTTAGTATTGCAGATCTGGCATATGTTCAGCACAACTTCAATATAGTTAACTGTTTCACCTGCCTGGGATTTTGTTTATAATCTTAGGTGTGAATATTAGCTGATGTAGTGACTCACACTGGTGAGAAAGCTGCTCCCTCCTCTCCACCTACAACCAATGTATGGGTTTTGGAATACAGCTACACCTGCCTCAGGAAAGTTGTGTTTGCAAACCTCCAATGAATGTCTCACATAGGCAGAAAAATGTGTAAATAGCGAAAATCATCCTCTGAAAAAAATTAGCTCTCAATGTCCCCTGTTTTGCCATTGAAAACGGTCCACCTTGGAGTTCTTGCTTCAATGGTTCAAGTGCGTGTATTTCACTTGCTTCTTGATGATCCTGACCTGATGTTAATATGCTAATGTAGACTGAATCTGTTCCTTCCCAGTTTAGCTAAGGAATAGCTTACTTTGGCTTTTTTTCCTCCTAAGCATGAGATAATTTAAAAGAACATCTGTGGGGGAGGGGATAATGCAGCACAGCAGCAATAAAATTGTATAGTATAAAACCGAGAGAATTTGTTGGCATTGGCACCGACACACATATATTCTGTGTACTCCTCAGTATTGCTGCTGTACAAACAACAAGAAAGGGTATGTTTGCATTATTTTAATGACCTGTGTATTCTAGATTTGGAGTGGCTGTATCTCAGTAATGCAACATTATCCTTATATGTATAGTTGTATGTTTCTGTAAGGAGACCTGCAATTTAGAAGGGTGCTGTCTAAATCAATTAGTAACAGTAGTAGTCATGGATCTTGGGCTCTTGCATGGCTGGAGGCTTGAGCACGAAATTTGAGAATTTAAAGTCCCAAGGCTTTAAACATTCAGACCATTAAGTGAGTGTGTCTGTGGGACATACTGAATTACTGTGTGGATGAAAAATTATGTAACTGCATATTTCAAAAGGAGTAGGATAGCATGCTGTCTCTTAGCAGTGTTCTTTTACATGGTATGGGAAGTCAAGGAGAATAAAGCTGTCCTTTTCATAAAAAGGCAAGCAAAACAGTTAAATGTCCCAATGCGCAGCTTTGCCGTTCTGAACTCATGTGGTTGACCTGATGCTCTGATTTAGATTTACGTTCTGTTTTCATGAGCCTTTTTGCATACCTGTTTCTTTACTTATCCAATTAATACGTTTAGCATTTTTCAGGTGATGTGCAAAGTGAACTAAGTGTCTATGAATCCAGTTTCTTCCAAGTTTCAAAAAATTTAAAAATAACTATTTATAATTATGTAAGTTATATTTATGTAGTACATGGCTGTCACTCCAGTTATTTAATACATGTTATAACCTGTATGTCATTGACAAACTATAACCACTGCATATTCATTTTCTCCACTCCGTGGATATATATATTCAGAGATGAAGTATCACTGCTCCGACAAGAAGTCCAAGACTTGCAAGCTTCGCTGAAGGTTGGAAATGTATTTTACTTGCACTTGGTTCTTTGTATCAAATTGCAACGTGTTCCACTGTCTTAAGCAACCAAATTTACAGTTCTTTCTCCCCCATCTCCTTTTTTTTTTTTTTTTTCTCCCCCCCAGGAGGAGAGGTGGTATTCAGAAGAGCTGAAGAAAGAACTAGAGAAATTGCAGGGGCAGCGGCAGCAAGTAATTGCTTTAAAATACTTGAAGCAGGTTTATCATCAGCATTGACATTGAAGATTAATACCTTTTTTGTAAGGCACGTGGCCTGATTTAGTTAGTTCCATAATTTGAATATTGACATGTTCTTGAAAACAAAGCTAGTTGTCTCTCCACAATTTAACTGTATACATAAATCTGAAGAACAAAGTCAGAACAGATAATGATTATTTCATACTACTCAGTACAAGTTCAGTTCAGACTTTTCCTTCTGTTGGGCTTATTCAGAACTCAGTTTATTAAAGCAAATAAATTGAATGTGGTGTTTCATCTGTTATGAGAAGGGGTGATGGCATCTTTCTTGTAAGAACTTTTGGAGAACAGTAGTGCTATTTCACAGATGTCCAGATGAACTAAACAAACAAGGCAAGGCAAATTGTGGTGTGTTGTGCTGTAAGGAAGCTCTTGCTTCTTTTATTACTATGAGCTGCTTAGATACTAGATTGTCACAAACCTCAGAAATTGCTTTCTGATGGAATGCCTTCTCAGAATGTGTTTAATGATGTCTGTAACCTCTGTCTTTAGGGCAGATTTCAATATTGAGGAGAGGGAAGGGAGGGGATTGTTACTGGAGTCTTGCAAGTCTGGAAGCCTGATTACTGTAGTGATACCTGAAATGGAAAATCATCTTGTCCTTTTCCAGTTTTCCAGATGTAACTGTTTGAAGTATTTTTATACTGCTGCGCAGTATTTAAGCACAGGAGTCTTTATTTCTGTGTCTTTTCCAAAAATGGGATGAGCTTTGGAAGTTGTAGTTTTTATTCCTACTGTCTAATGATGTGTTTATTCTGTTTTCTTAAGGATTCTAAGTCTGATGGATTGACAACGGCTACATCTGCAGGTGGCTAACATTTTATTATATTAATTTCTGCACTGTTCTGGAATTTCTGATTTTTTTTTTCCAATGTATATTTTAGGTTTAGGAAAAAGCACATTTGGTAAATTAAAGAGCTAGATAGCTGGAATGGTATAATTACTGGAAGAAAAGTTCATTCTAAGTGCTTAAGTTAGATACCTCTTGATAGCTGTAGTCTGGATAAATGTTCCAGAGGCTCGGTGTCTGTAATGTCTAGAAGTGAGACAGGAATTCTTCTGACTCCGAAAGCGGTTCTCATGAGTAGTTTTGAACATGTTTTTAATCATTTCATATATTCAAGCATTCAATACAAGTCTTTGGCTAGGAAAGACAATGATAGTTGATACTTAAACTCTAGCATTTGTCAGGGCTGGTTTTATTTAGTGTTTTTCTGTACTCATTGCTAGCAAAGAAAACAATGAAATTTTTGGCTTTTGGGTTTTTTGTTTTGTTTTGTTTTGCAGACCAATAATTTTTGCTCTTTGTTTTTCTCCATGAGGCACTCATGGAATAAAATTTTTCTTATGCGTGCATAAAGTATCTGACTGATGATGATTAAAGAGCTGTTAATTGCAGTTCGGGGCTCAGAATTCAGCAGCATGTTGCAGTGATCTCAAGAGCTATTTGTGACCAGTGAAAACCAATATGTACTTAATCCTGCAGAGTACTCAACTAGTGACAGGTTCCAGCATCATGCTTGTAGATACTTAACTTCAGTAAAGTTGTTCACCTTGCTAAACTAATTGGATGTTAAGTGAATTTGGATTATTTATTTCCCTGCTCAGGTTTGTTAAGGGTTTGAGTAACTGTGTTGTCCTAGCTCTTCCAGAAGATAATACTATTCTTTTTCTGGAAATAGAATCATTAGAACGGCAACTAGAAGAGATCCAAGTAGAAAATTTTAACATTAAGCAAATGAAAGACTTATTTGAGCAGAAAGCAGCACAACTGGCCACTGAAATTGTGGGTAAGTATATTAACATGAAGTCTGATTCTGTTCTCTACTTGTACAACTTGTGCAAGTGATCATTTATTCAACTTCCTTCTTATTAGATCTTAAATCAAAGTATGATGAAGAAATCAGCCTTCGGGAAAGTGCAGAACAGAAAGTGACAAACCTGACACAAGAACTGCAGAGGGAGAGAAGTACAGTGGAAGACTTAAAGACAGAGCTGGTATTCGCATCACACTAATGTTTTTGTTATTTTCAAGTCAAGGGAGGGATATACTTAAATGCTTGCAAATGCAGTTGGGAGACATCTGCTTGTGGGCTGAAAAAGTTCAGAACACCATTGTTTCTGATCTGTTTCACTGACCTACATTTTCAGTGGTTTTCCAGTGAGGAAATGTATGTTGTTTCTGACTTGTATATTAAAATTTACCCTACATAATATTATAGTCTGCTTGTTTGATGCTCTACCCTTCAGCTATTTTGCAGGGTATTACACATATAGATGTGCTGTGGAGACCTATACTTGAAACATGCCATTGCTGGCTTCCACAGCTGTCTTTAGATCACCCTTTTTCCATGAGGTGTTATGCTCTGACTCTCCCTGGACAGCTGCATTCATAAGAAGTGCTCAGAGAGGTATTTTGTGACAGGGTGGCTGAAAGGCTGGCAGCTGTCACTGCCTTGTCTATGTTAATGTTGTCCCTTTTGCGCTTGGCTGATAATACCAATGTGCGTATATTCCAGGATTTTGGCTCCTGGTGACTTTCATATACAGCCACGGCTCCAGGGAGCAAGCCCAGTGACTCGGCAGTTGTGCCGCCTCTAAAGAGTAGTGAAGGGGACTTCGTAGTTTCTCCCACTCAGCCACTGCTTAGACTCTGGAGGAAAGGAGGACTCGTTTATCCCTCTTCTCCCCCACAGTCGGCTGCCCTGGAGGGCTCATGAGTACCTCTGGCCCTGCCCAGCCGTTGGACCTTTCTATTCCTCTCTGTTTAGTTGTTTGTCTTCCTTTCTCCTTCTGCATTCTTACCTTTTTCCTGTACCTTTTCTCTTATAGATGCCAGCGCTCCTTTTCTCTGCTTTGTTTGCTGTGCACTGTTGCCTTCCCTCTCTTTTCCCTCTATAGCTTTTCATTTTGAGGGATGTTACGGTGCTTTAGATGAAATTACCAACAGATTTTACCTATGGGTCTGGTATGAGGCATGTCTGACAGTACCTTCAAGACATTTCCGTCAGCTGCTCTTTTTTTGTCTATTCTTGTGGTTTTCTGAAATAGTTCTTGAAGACAGAGGCAGTGTCATTTTAAAAGTCTGTATAGCACTGGATTGTTATGTGTCTCAGCCCTCACATGGGCTTGTGAGTATTACAGCAGCAAAGCCTGTACGGTAATCCGTTCTGCAGAGTAGAGGTGTCAATACAGCCTACTTTTTAGAGTATTGTGACTTCAGATAAATTTATTGCATGGATTCCCTGTCACTTCAGTATTTTGTCACAGTGAAGCTCTCCCTCCTGTGCCTAGCTATCTACCTACATAAAAATCACAGAAATTTAATCTTTGGGACCTTTTCCCAATTGTGAGATTTGGTTGAAATCAAATCAACGAGTTCAAAGTTTAGCAGGCAAGAACTGACAACCAGCCATTAAATCCTGTTTCCTTTGGGAATGATAAATACTTTTCTTTTTCTTTCTTTCTTTTTTTTTTTTTTTTGTGTGTGCACAGCTGTCGAACTGGGTATGTCACCCTGTCTATAAATTGACAATTTGTAAGATTTGTAGAGATGACATCGACACTGGAATCCTGTCTGCCAACAGTGTGTTGCTCACTACTACTCTTCTACTTTTCAGCTACAAAGGCCTGGTGTGGAAGATGTGGCTGTCCTGAAAAAGGAGCTGGTCCAAGTTCAGACACTGATGGACAAAATGACGCTGGAACGTGAGAGAGAGTCTGAAAAGCTGAAAGACGAGTGCAAGCACTTGCAGGCAGAGAAGGCTAACTCGGAGGTAATAATCATACCTGAAGGTGTGTGTGCTAGCTTTGCCATGTTTTTCATATGAAAATGGAAAATACTAATTCATCATGATGAAAAAGCCTCTTTCTTAACTGAATCTTGTAATTTATCTGATAGGCATGTTTCTTCATTACAGTAAATTGCATAATTCTGTCATTATTTACCTTCCGAAAGCCCTCATGCTTTTTGTTGCAAAGCCTTTTCTTGGCATAAAAAATTAGTACAAGAGCCCAACAGCAGAGGAAAACCTTCTGACAAAACTGTGCTCTTTCTACTGGGAGAGAGAAATAGAGCAATACCTGTGTAATTCAAAGACTTATTTCTCTTATTGAGCTACACGCAGCTAAAACCAGTTGTTATTGAAAATGATGGTTCTGGTTAACGTTTGAGTTGATGTGCCTGAAGATGGATGCTAGTGTGTTAAAATACATAAAAACTTATTAGTACAAGGTAGATAATAATTTCAGTATTCTTATAGGACGAATATAATTCTTGAACTTACAAAAGATTTAAAAATCTCCGAGGATATTGTAAACTGGTTTTCATTTTTGTTTTTTCTAGTTTTTACTGTCAAATAGGATGCCTTTTTACACCTATTATTTATTGTAGGAATATTTTGTGTGTAAGGTACAAATCTGTTCTGCACACATACCCCCCCTCCCAGTCCACTGCCTAATGGCCTCCAAGTGTTGCCTGTTGCTGACTAGAGCAGAAGGTGAGTGAGTGCCAGGCCTCACCACGTCTGAAGGTCAAGATGGCAGCATGTCACCTGTAATCAGTTTCCAGGCAACACCACCTTAGTTTTCCTCTCTTTGTTGCTAAAGTCTAAAGTATAAAATAAAATCTATTGCTCTCATGTTAGTTGTTTTTTTTTATTTCTTTTATTTTACATTTTTTTCTCCATATTTTCCTGGATTTGAACTTCTAAAATTCATCTGATTTAAAAGGGACCTCACTGTCTGCTTGAGTTGCAGAATATGCTGGTTTCTGCAGAAGTACTTTGTGAAGGCTTGCCCTGCTTTGACTGAGTCAGTGGAAGAAGCTTTAAATTGCTTTAAATTGGGAGAATTGAAAACATTTGTCCATTTTATTTGTTCTTGCTTATAGAATTGATGATAACTCTGTGTTGAAGGAAGCAAAGCTAACTGCTTTTCCCATAGCAAATACTCAGTTTTCTTGGGTTTGGTTCCTCTGCTTTTCCACCAGTGAACACTTCCACTTCC
This sequence comes from Elanus axillaris, assembly GCA_026212715.1. Lineage (NCBI taxonomy): Eukaryota > Metazoa > Chordata > Aves > Accipitriformes > Accipitridae > Elanus > Elanus axillaris. The sequence goes on along the minus strand of JANZLQ010000065.1, from coordinate 12,383,854 downwards.
ATACAAGATGGAGAAAAAGGGATGCAAGAGCTCTGACTTGGATCTTTAAGAGGGAACCTTACTCTTCTAATGTCTCAGATCACTCCTGGCTAAAGCTTGTTTGATGTTGTTTACCGTGACAGCGAGGGAAATCTCTGACAAAGATAATGGCAAGAAATCCCGATAAAAATAACAGTATCACCAGAAAGGCTTTTGTCCAACATATGATTTATTCTACTGAGGAGTTGGTAAATGCATACCTGCAGAAGAATTCTCTTGCTGTGTGGTGTTGCACCTCACTGATGTGTTGGTTGGTATAGTTTTACTAATGGATGACTTGACAGTGTAACAGTCTTCACTGAAGAGTGTCAGCTGTATTTGAGACCTTTTATTTTTGCCCTCCCCCTTTTCTGTTGTCCCCTGCCAACGCAGCAATGCCAGCCAAACTTGTCAACGCAGAGCTGTAGTCCATTGTGAAGTGGGGTCCTTGCAGAATTCCCCAGCTTATGTGAGGAAATGTCTAGGGTTTCTGTAGGACTGCTAGTATCCTCTGTCCTGTTGTGAAGGTTTTCTGACATCTTTTTATTCTGGCATTTCATGCGCCCTAGAATTCAGAACTGCAATTTTAACTTTCTGTTTCTTCATTTGCACCGCAGAACTTTAGAGAAGTGCTGCCCGGCATTATTCTAAACTCCTTAGGGCTCTCCCTCCTGCCTCCCCCCCCAACAGATATATTGAGCTCCAGGAATTGTACAAGGGTACAGTATTGTACTAAGCATGAATCTACCATTGTTTTCAAGTTAAAATTATGTATGCCAAGAACTTCATCAAACATGAAAAAAGGAATATCACAGTTGGAGTTATGAATATAATGTGGTTATGTGGCCATGTAAGTTGCTGCATAATTTTAATTTGGTTTTAACTGTGAGATCCCACAACTATGCTGCAGAATTTAAATTACATTTCAAAATACTGTTTCTGTAGTCTTTTGTGGTTTTAGATATTTAATTTTCATGTGAAGATAAAATGACATAGTGACATGGGTGTAACAAAAATCTTTCATTTTAAAACATTCTCAAAGAAGCATGAATTGGTCCTGCTCCTCCAAATTAGATAAGTTTAAGTTTTGACATAACTAGCCATTTTAAAATGTAGCTATAAAGTGCAGCCTTTAACAGGAAAAAGACAAGTGAAGAAGGCTTTTTCAGTACTGCTGGAAGTAACGACAGATTGGGGAGGAGGCTGTATGACGCCCCTAACTGTTACGATGTGTTCACATAAGAAGTCTTAGATGTATAGAATGATTATAAACTACATTGCAGCAATTTATTATAATATCAGATGTCTGTGTAGTATCATTGGTATGTAGGCTGAACCAGAGAAGACTGAGTTGCTGCGTGGCAGAACATGGTAAGCAGTGGCAGTCTGGTTCTTCTCAGAATTGTTACTGTCTTCTCTGCTTAATTCCAACATACGGCAAGAATAGCCCAGGATGTGTTCAAAAGAAAAGATTTTCTGTCAATGTAAAGTGACAGATCAGGCGTTTTAAAAAAACAAAAAGTACTCAAAGTCATAGTGGTAAAAACTTTCCTACTTTTCTTAAAAAGAACACAACTTTGAAAAGTATTAGCCATAAGAAAACAAGAAATGGAAATCCTTCATTGGCAGAACAGGTACAGTTCTGGCCATAAAAGTTTGGCCATGTTTCATCTCAGCTTTGCTCTTTAAGACCAACTTGAGGGCTGAAAGTGTAAAGTGATTCTTACGCCATCCTTGGCTATTTTGCCAAGCTGCCTGAGGATACATATATTAATATTGGTTCTCAAAGTGAGGTGTCTTTAAAATAAATTCAATTTATGCTGTGGGTGAAGAGATTAACAAAGATCATCTTAACCCTATATGAGCATCTTCAAATGCTGCAGGAGAGGAATGTGAAGAATAGTATAACTCTACAATTGTCCCCTAAATGTATTCATTGTTGTCCTTTTTGTTTTGTTTTGCCTTTTTTTGTTGGGTGTTTGTCTTGTGTCAGAATTGTACCTGAAACTGGTGTCGAGAGGTCTCAGATGAATGCTCGTTCTGAGCTACTCCTTCCATGTTTAGTTTTTCACTGTAGTGACTCCTGCATAGTAAACAGATTATGAAAACAGCTGCGCTGCTGTGGAGCTAGGCGTTTCTATGAATCTCTGCAGATTGGGATTTGTTTCAGTGTCTGATAGATCCTCATAAAATACAGGGCCTAGGCTTGACTGTTAACTTGAGTGCCCACAGAATTAAACAAGATGAGTAGATTAAGTTACGTGTAAATTTAATAAAGCCAGGACTGTTTTTTTTCCACTAAGCAAAGGCATTATAAACACCGGAATATTTGAAAACAAAATTGAGGAAGTGTGTCTACTAACAGCTTTTGTGACTGCTTATTTCCATCTTTCATCCATCCATTTTATTTCTTCTGCTTTCTAATGGAGACACTTAAATTTGAGGTAATTTATTTTGAAAGCTTTTTATTCTTGTAGTAGATTTCTCTTGTATCAAGATAATTTCAAGAGGTTGTTAAACAGATACATTCCTGTTTGCTTATTGGTTCATAAATCATACAGACACATCAGCCAGACAATATCAGGAATGAGTATTCATCCATGATGTATTTTCATGTTAAGAATGAAATGTAGGATGGGCTTACTGAATTGTGAATGAGAGAACTATCTTTACGCATACAAATTATTATTCTAGTTTGAAAGGTTGCAGTGGTGTCCTTAGCAAGCTTTTGCATGTTTTCTGAATTTTATTCTCTCAGCAGTGAAATATTCATACACTGTTTTCTGAGAACATCCTGGAACGTTTGTCTGCCAGAGACGGATCCCAGGACGTGTTTTTGCTAATAGCTCTGTAATGAAACAGCCTTGTAAAGCACAGCATTACAGAAAGTCAGAATTAATAACTGTATGTAGTCATATAATGTGTTCATATGTTCCCTTTGGTCTTCCTTTTTCTGTAGGAAGGTTGTAAATAGTATGTTTATTGTCTACTACTTCTGCTGTGCTTTAGTTCATTCTTGAATTCAGTATTTATACATTTCTGCTGAAATCTGTGGTTATGAGAACAATAGGAAAGAAAACTTCTTAAAAAAGGTCACGATAATATAGTGTATTCAAAGTGAGTGCATTCATACATGGCATGCTTTAGGGCAGCCATTGTTACCCATCTAAAGTGCTTTTCTTGTTTGTTTCCATTACTGTATTCAAATACTGTGCAGTCATTGATATATTCTGTTTTGTAGCAATCCTGTTTAATGGCGTAGTATTGTTCCCCTGATTATGCTGACCTGCAGGGCTGATGTGTCCAAAAGACACACAACAAGTTTTCATTGGATGCCAGGCTCACTTCTAGTGACTTTTCCAGTACATCTTCCTTACCAGGGAGGCAAAGATTTTGGCCACGTAACTGCAATGAGTTGGGAAGGTTTCACCTTGAGCTAGAGCTGTGATAACGATTAATGGATAATCTGTTGTGATTTTCATCGGTTGTCAGCTCAACATGGCATTCTCTATTGGACTGGGGCCAATTTTTGTCTTCTGAAGTGGGGCATGAAAGAATCTTAGCTGGGAAATTATGCTTAGTGGTACTTCTGTAGCTGATGGTGCTCTGAGATTAGTTTGCAGGTGATTTTTTTCTTCAGCTGTTCATCTGTATGCAAGATGCTTTTTATTTTGCTACCAGACATCTTGCTTTTGTTGGGTTATGCACGCAGAGCTTTGTTTTAAATGTGGATTTTTTTGTTTGTCTGTTCAGGCTACCATTAACCAGTTAAGAGCTGAACTTGCCAAAGGACCTCAGGAGGTAGCTGTGTATGTTCAGGAGCTGCAAAAACTTCAAAGTTCAGTCAAAGAGCTGGAACAGAAAAACCAGGTGAGAATGCTGTTATTTCCTATGCTTATCAGCTCACATTAAAATGGAAACATGTCACACATTGCCTTGGGAAACACAGAAGACTGTAACAAAACATTTCTTGGTGTTGCAAAAGTTGAGAATTGCTTTGCCATTTTGCTTAACACTAGGGATATTGTAATGTACAAGCAAACACTGTATTTTAACAATCACCAGTATGTTACAACTGAAATCCTCAGGGTTGTTATGATTGCAGATTTCTAATTGCTGCAGTTTATGCTTACCTATTGTTAAGCAGTATTGCCATCTCACACATTAAAACAAAAAAGCAGTACCCTTTGAAATATTATGATGTTTGCCTAAAAATCATAATTCAGAAGACATTTTGAGCTCTCTTCATTGGTTTTCCCATTTCTTAGATTTTAGATTGTACTTCTGTCTTATTTTCTGGCCATTTATCAGAGTCGTGCACGATAGAAAATGGAAATAAATTCCAGAAGCTTCTCAACTTAAAAGTATTCCTTGAGAGCTTTTATCAAAGCGCTTTGAGCTTGCTGTACTTTGTATTTGCATTAAGAAAGCATATATTGTGGGGTAATAAATGGAGGTAAGGGAGGAAAGGAGACAAAGAGAAAGATGCATACTGCTTTTTGTTGTGTTTATATTTAACACTGTATATCAACTGTATGCGTTACATATGTGTATTTACCTGCAACCTTGTCAGCCTTGAAAAATAGGAAAGGACAGAGACCAAACTGTGTGTATTTAATGTAATCAGTATTGGAACAGGTGCTGTTTAATATCTTTTGTTGACGACATGGACAGTGGGATTGAGTGCACCCTCAGCAAGTTTGCCGATGACACCAAGCTGTGTGGTGCAGTCGACACGCTGGAGGGCAGGGATGCCATCCAGAGGGACCCGGACAGGCTTGAGGAATGGGCCCGTGTGAACCTTCATGAAGTTCAACAAGGCCAAGTGCAAGGTCCTGCCCATGGGTCGGGGTGATCCCAAGCACAGATACAGGCTGGGCGATGAGTGGATTAAGAGCAGCCCTGAGGAGAAGGACTTGGAGGTACTGGTTGATGAGAAGCTCAGCATGACCCAGCCATGTGCGCTTGCAGCCCAGAAAGCCAACCATATCCTGGGCTGCATCGAAAGGACCGTGACCAGCAGGTCGAGGGAGGGGATTCTCCTCCTCTGCTCCGCTCTGGTGAGACTTCACCTGCAGTTCTGCGTCCAGCTCTGGGGTCCCCAATGTAAGAAGGACACGGACCTGTTGGAGCGAGTCCAGAGAAGGACCGTGAAGATGATCAGAGGGCTGGAGCACCTCCCCTGTGAGGACAGGCTGAGAGAGTTGGGGCTGTTCGGCCTGGAGAAGAGAAGGCTCTGGGGAGACCTTACAGCAGCCTGCCAGTGCCTAAAGGGGCCTACAGGAAAGCTGGAG